>OX463758.1:38602714-38897754 GCA_949824845.1 Rhingia rostrata | reverse complement strand
ATATAAAGTAAGCATCACAAATTTCAGATGGAAATAATTGAAAACCCATTCATTTTTTACATACATCTTATAATTGTGGCTTTATCCACTGAAAATCAGGATGATTCTGTTTTCATGGTACGAGCCTGTCCATACGGCAAATTTGAAATCTTTGCAGACTTCAAGACAAAAGAATAGATTTTGTAATGAAGGTTTAACGTTTAGATAAAGACGGTTTCGTTGGCAATATTTCAACTTGTAAATTTCTTCTTGTTGTGCATGATTATAAAATCGTATTTCTCCATTGCAAATTATTTCCTTGGTGAACGAATGAGGTCAACCTAAATGAATTACATACATAACAAACCGATTTATGGATAGTAATTACAAACAATCTTTTTGGTCGAAAGCATAACTAAATACACTAAATCAGGGTTAGAAAAAAAGCAACCTTCGTCGGGCAGACATGTACAACATTAAAATACTAAAGAATCTAAGAGTGCAACAATTATTGTCATTTGTCATATGAAATTCTAATGACAGTTCATTGTTAAAAAAAACCCTCAAAATTCCAAGACATCTACCTCCTTTTGATTTCAGCGCCAATAGCGTGATTTCCATGCGCATGGTAATTCACTGCACATGGTAGTTCACTGCACATGGAAAGTTTTGCACAAATCGTGTTTATAATGAAACCTGTAACGGACCGAGATCGCATATATGTAGTCATAGAAAAACTATCATTGGAAACACTTTGTAAAAAGCACATGGGCGTAGGTGTAAGAGATTTCCTAAGAACACCTGAAATGATAGTAGGATAGCTTTCGAAAAGATAGTCTGATAATGTAAAATGCTTATAAAAGACTTCATGCTATATAAGATTTGTTTTCTGTGCTTGGTTTTGCCTACATAGACTAACATTTCTCTTCTTATATACTTTTCAAGTGGATTATATATAAAGCAAAAGAAATATATACATACATATTTTGGTGAAAGTCAGATATTTTATTGTTGTCTAAAATCCTTTTCACAATCCACCTGACCTTTTCGAAGAGACAAGTCTAGTTAAATAAGATTCAGATGAAGATATGATCTTCAGAGTTTTACGCAAGAGAATAAATTAGAGTGGAAATCCTACAAGGCGTACACACTCAGATTAAACAAAATTTACTCAATCTAATCAGCCCCCCATGGATATCTTCCCCTGGAGAAGGCATAAATCCTTAAGCCGACTAAGCTGGATTCACATTCCCCGGCATCTTGAACCCTTTGCGTGCGAGCTTCTATATCGGCAAAGTATTTGATTTGCTTCAAGAGTTGATGTCTGACTCCCAAGTTAGTGTTGATCGTTGCATTGATACAGAGTCCACATGCACAATATAATATATAACGTCTCAAAATGGACTTTTGTCAATCGGAGAACCATCAAAAATTCTGAAATTCTTATAAAAAAAGGATGCGTTCTGAATTATGCTGCAAGGCAAAATGAGAGCTGCTGAAAAAGTTTCATTGAGCTTTATGGGCAAAGAAGATGGGAGGAACACCAGCTTTTCATTAAGACAGAGAAAAAAAATAGTAAAATAAACAAAGTAAAACTTTCCAAAATGACAAAATCAAACAAAAAAAATCAAAAAGGAAACCAGACTAGAAAAATCGTATAAGGTCGCAGTCGATTCTAAGAAATAAGTATAACCACTTCTGCGGGCTACTTAATGATGATGACCCAATGCCTAACTATAGTCTACCTGACCTAAATAAAGTTAGGATATCAAAGAATGCTGGAAAACTCCTTATCACGAAGAAGGAAGAAGGTAAGGAGCATATTATTAACCAATTTTTCCATGGATGAATGTATGCGTCGTCTGCTTGATCCGCAAGAATGGAAGTCATGCGAACTTTATAAAATGCAAACTCATGTGTTTTCAATGTCGCTTAAAGATTGCGAAATGAGAAATATGTGAAGGCCAACCACCGAGGAAAATCTAAAACTAATCAACTTTTGGAAAACAAAGAACAAAATAGTACAAATCAATAGCAACCACCTATCACATATGATGCGTATGTAGCATCGAACTATATTGAATTATTCCTGGTTTTAATATACCTCTAAATTACTCCGTCTTTATAGGGTGAAAACAGAGAATTCTCGCTGCTTATCCGAATCGGCAACGTTCCAACCGAAGCTTCCGATACGGAAAATAGATTTAGACAAGGCATCGTCGTGTGACTTCTTTAACCTAATTGTTGAGAGGATTGTGCTAACCTCAGAAGCTAACATCAACATAGCGGCCTATACCAACTTGTAGTGCACAGCTAAATCTAGTTAGCTACGACCCGGGCAGAAATATTCACCAGGTTCACCCCGGACTGCAGTGTCACTTAAGTATGATAACTGATAAGCACTTTGTTGATGGGCTTAGTCTTCGTCACTTATACCTGGCGAGCTAAAAATTTAAATGTTTGCATCGTATATGAAGTTAGAAATGTTACCGAAAAAGGTGTGAAATATAAGGAAATTCTGTTGGTTTTTGTATGTGTCCAATGAATTGATAGTTATTATTGGTTTCAATATTAAGATGCGTTATACAAGACTTTAATTTCTCCATCGTCAATCTTGACTGCTTAATATTTTACATACATTCGATTTTTTTTCTTTTACATTTTTATGTAAATACATTTTACATGACATTAAACATATTATAATGTAGTTTAATATTTTATGTTTTAATTTTTAAAATACACATTATGATGGTTAGTTCTTATATTTTTATTTTTGTTTTAATTAAACTTTATTTTCCCCACTCAAATTATGATGCAGACATCTGTATGCAGTACATTCCCAAGTGATAGAGATGGTTTCTTCAGATTATGATTTTCCCATATCATTATGTTTTACATAAGAACTAACCATTAAACAAATACATTTATTATTGTGTTTATGTAAACTGTATTTAGATAGTTTTATTTTATCAATTACCATTTGCCTAATATTTGAAAATACACAAAAAATACATTTAATTATAAAATTGGTTTGATATACATGCATTTATTTTATTTAAATCTTTATTTTTATTACCTCTTGTTTATTCAAACATTAAAATTTAATTATTTACTTTTGGAAAATTCATGTTTTCTTTATATGATTTCGACTTTCCGTTTGATTAGGTAGATGGTAATCAATTAAATTTGATTTTTGGACAATACAATAACAATTGCGTTATAAATATTGTCCATGATATAACTATGTTAATAGTTATTGATATTTAGACGAGTTCCATTTAAAAATATCAAATAAAAGTTAAAATTAGAAATTAAATTTTAAGATTTATTTGTATTTTTTCTTAATTTTTTTTCTTTAGTATATAATTAAAGTTTTTTTTATTAATATGACCACATGTTTTTTTTTTATATTATTATATAAATATCTTAACGTTACTTAATTTGTTTATATATGATTTAGATGAATTTAGTTCAATATATTTATTTGTTCAATTATTGACCGGATTTCATTATCATCGGTGTAATATCACACTGATTTTAAGATATATATTTTGAAATAGATCTGCAATTGTTGTGTTATATGTTTAGTTTTCTAGATATATGTAGATGTTTTGAACATAACACAGAACATATTGTATCTCATAATAATCTTCCATACTTAGCATTGCAAAATCGGATGCTATGTGTTTTTTTTTTTTTTCTGAAATAGTTACAACTGCTCGACGGGATACGTGATCAATTTCTGCGGATATCCGAAAGAAATTAAAATTAGTACGATTTAAATGTTAAGGGTGTATTGTGGTCGCATGTATATAGTTCAAAATAGTTCAAAAATCCATCAGATAAAGTGATGTAATTGGGATCGCAGACATATGCGTTTTATTTTCACGGCTGGTAATAGATATTGTGTGGCCCTAATAAAAAACAGTACTACGTACTGTGTCGAGTTGTGGTAAAAAATGAGCTGGTTGCATTAAAAGGATACATTGCCCTGCTTTCTTCTGGCAGTCATTCATATGACCCACGGTGTTATGCCGAAACTGAACGAATGCGTTCCAATAAGCTTATCATGATAATTGGTACTTCTAATATGATTTGTTGGATCAGCATCTAATGTTGCTATGTCATCAGTTTTTCAGCTATCTAATGATACAGACAAGGAATAGCCCTACAATGAGGTCAGCGAACATTTAAGCGCACACTACTGTTCTTCAGATAATATGTTCTTTAAGAACCAGAATAAGGACCAAATAAATTTTCCAACGCAATACATATTTGCAAAACAAGCTAAATATATTTAAAGAAATGTATTCTCATCTGCTTATCGCCAAATTTGCGTTCTTGACTCTACAGACTCTAAACATTTTGTAGCAGGGCAAATTCACTGCATATAATTAATTGTTTAAGCAATGCATACGCCCCAGTATATACAAAGAATCGTGGCCAACTATATGCACCTGAGAGAACGGTTTTACAGCACTGAAATTGAACAAAGAAGTTTCCATAAGTACCATTCTTTGCCCGCTTATGTGATGCATAGTGTGCTAATACATCATTGCAATTGCGGATGACATAGTGTATTGACAATAAACTATCTAAGTGAATTAGAATTCAACACAATCGAATACACCTCGACAAAAAAGTGAGGGGCAAAGCGATGTACGTTTATCCCATCCTTGTCAAAGACGGGAAACCACTTCGAGACTACAAAATACAAAACTACAGACAAAATAAATCAAATGCTAACAAATATGAAAATTGTCTGAATGGTACTTGGTACAAAGGTGTAATTTGAAGATTGACTACCCAGGCGACTCCTGAGACAGTTTAGGTTATCTATCGCCATTTCTGACAAAGTTAGGAGGAATCTAAAAACCATCGAAACTAGTACAACACTTTTCGCATATAAACCGATTTCTAGCTGGAAGAAAGCAAGAGAACAACAGATTTTACATAGTAAAATCTCAAATTCCCGCGCTGGTTCCTATGTCGACTCTATAAACTATCCGAAGTACGTATTATTGAAAAAGCCAACCTGGTAATTCATACAACCATACCAGTCAAATATTGTACGAAGAATTGCCACTGCCAACTGTGTCTTCAGGCTAAGAAGACAATTACTAATGATATTCTATTCTATATATGAACTATACCTGATCATTATAGACCTGTTTAATGGTGCTGAGAACAGATCATTGGAATTGACCGGTAAAGCACCAAAATCTGACATAGTAGTGGACATAACGACAAATTTATTTTTTCTTAGTAGTAGGGAAGTTTATAAGCTAACGCCGGAAAATCGGACATGATAGAGGAGAGAATAAAGATTATTTTGTGCTAGTAAACAATGGAAAATAGTCATGCACTTTACATGCTTTTTTACTCTCACTCCACAAAATAGCTAGGACGCGCAAAAAATATTTTTCACAAATTTGCTACCGAGACAACCCCCTAAAACCGTAATATATAAGAAAAGTGATGGTTATTTCGCAATTAGGATTCTAAAACTTTACACTTATACTTATACACAAAAATGCAATCTACAGATGTCAGACAAGAAGCAGTCATAGTTGAAAGCATTAACACAATATTTTGATATTTATGATAACATTAAGTACTCAAGTACAACAGAAAGGTTGTTTGCTGGTAACATACCAGTCCAACTGCAGGCAATCCTCCACCTTACACCAATCCATCTCAATGATACCCAGCAATAAGCGCAGCACGGCACAGAGATACTGGGAACCTGTGCGTTAAATCTTTTCATAAATTGTCAGGAGCCCATAAAAGCTCTGGCATCAAATGTTGTTAAATCTCTAAGCTAAGGGGTCTATGTTATCATAAGTTTCACATAATCAGGGTGCCAGGACATAGTAGTAGTAGTAAAATTGTCATGTTACGCTAAACTGATAGCAGGCTTTTAAGGAACATTTCATAACAAAATACATACAGAATATCAAGAACAAGATTATACAACACTAATATCAAAAATCTCTGGCCGGAAATAAACCGAGGTTAATCAAAAAATATATATATATAGCCAAAGTAGGGCATCAATTTCAATAGCAAAATGAGTGATAACATGTTGGGTAAGCACTCTAGGCAGCCACTTCTACAACGATCTACAGGATCTGCCAAACACGCCTTGGACCCATTCGCTACTACAAAGGATCGGACTGGAGTGATTTTGTCTTTCCACCACACGATAATCCCATCTAAGTAACATTTTACCACTTCAAAAACATTTTCAGTGTGCTTGGTGAGACGAGAACGTGAAGTCGCTTCCATCCACGCATTCATGATTTAACTCCAGGATTTAGTATTATGATTTTCTAATTTTTCTTAAAACATATAGTTTCTGCCTTTTTAAGATTCTAAAAACAGCGACATTTTCTTGATCCCATAGATATTCACAAACTTCCAAGGGAACACTGAAACGTCACTCGAATCGACATTTTGAACAAATTAATATACGAACACAATGAGTAGTAATATTAAGAAAAGTACACATGCCATTGGAAATAATACAATGTTCATGTACTTGTAGTTCATCAATTAAATTTAGGGTATACACTAATAAATATTTCCAATGCCACACAAATACAGCAAGTAATCCCTTCATCAGTTGCGTATTTATTTGTTGGATTAGAAAACACCAATGCTAACAGGATACGATCTAAAATGGAACTTATGGTTAACCGACGAGCGTTTAATACTCCACGCGAACAAAACAGTAAATGAATATTACTTATTCTTAAGTAATATTTGAATCAGTTTTTGTGTAATGAAAGAACAACGACAATGATACAGCCCGCATCTTTTCTTTGCAATAAGAAACTATTATCTAACTTATTAAAACCGACAAGTTCCACAAATAGACCGGAACCAACAAATATCACCACTCCAATGTGAACTAATAAATTGTTTACAAAAATAATAATATAACACATAAATATATATTTTTTTTTTTTTGATTTATATCTTCTTTTTTAGTTTAGTTTCCACTAGTATAGACTTGTAATGTTAAATAGTTAGATATTAATAAATAAAAAATAAACAAAAAAGTTTCCTAGTTTTTGTTCACATAGTAAAGTTTTTTTTTCTCTTTTAAATAATATAATTTACAACAAAAAAAGTGTAAGTATTGCAGTTTCGTTTGATGATAGGAAGAATTACAATTTAGTGCTTTTACTTTATATGATAATTTCGCATGTGGAAATTGTCCTTAGAATGATTATTAGATTCTCAGGTGTTATTTGGATTCTTAAGTGTGCATTTTAGTTTGATTTTTAGTTTCCCTCTTCACTTTTGTTTGCTTTAGTTAAATTGAACGGGACAATCGAAGAACATAATAAATCACTTAATTCAAAGAATAAATAAATAATTAATAAATAAATAACAAAAATTCTTGTGTTTTTGTTTAACCTTAATGTATAGAGTGGAGAATTCTTATTCTAGGATTATACAAACCTACAGGGCAATCGAGGACATTGTGTATTTAGTCGTCTGCTTTTGGTTTGATGTTGTCCAATCCTAGTTTACTTAGGATCTGCAAGGCAGCTGATGCGGCTTGATCTTGAGATTCTTCAACGTTCAATCCGACGCCGTGGCAAATTTGTGGCGGTGCTGTTGATAGTGTGACAATGGTAAGGAATTCACTGTGATTGCCTTTCGGGTAGTCGGAGAAGTTTGCCTAGAAAAAAGGAAAATGCTAAATCAAATGGAAACCAGGTATATATAGGTTGTCCAAAAATAGTTAAAACTACTCCAGATGCGCAAAGGAGGACTTTTTTTTCTAAGTTAATTTTTTGATCCAAATAAATGGACTTTGTTACCCCTTTTGCTTAAAATTTCATAATCATTTGTGAAGTATAGTACCAAGCCGATTTCACCTTTCTCATACATAACCCTTATATACCAATTATGTATATAATATGAGATCGCTAATGGCGAAAAATCATGAACGATATATTTACGCGCTCTCAAGGAGCTGTGATTGGCGGTGTTCTGGGTTTTAGATTTCCCAAGTTGACCTAGCCGTTGCACTGTTTTTATTGGGCAAGCGATCATGCCAAGTGACTAAAAATGCTCGATTGACCAATGAGAATAGTAAGTGGTATGAATAAAACCTGCTCAAAACTCAACTTTTCCGAGCAGATGCTCCAAAGGAATGAATAAAATATGTGAGTAGGTGCTCATCGATTGAGCATTTACTGGTTCCATGAGAACCTGCTCAAGGTAAGCACCTGCTCCATTGTTTGGTATGAATAAACCGAAGCACGTGCTCCAACGAATTTTAATTTTGTGTTATAAATGGCGGAGTTCATATCAATTTTGAACCGAAATGTTAAATTGTATAAAAGAAGAAGAGTTGGATATAAAAGTTATTATCGTGTGGCTATGTAGGTTTAACAAATCAAATGTGGATTTTTTAGCGAATCATTTCAGAAGAAGGGGTGGTGCCCTAACAAATAAAGAAAAAATGCGGGTTTTCCGTCCCTAGGAGATCCTCGTTTTCAAAGTGGAGTTGGTGAACTGCGGCAATAATAAAAAATTCAAATCATTGAACCAAATTCCTTTTAACGATTGAAGGAATACCTTTTTCTTCCGCAATAAGTGCAATTGACTGTACACACGTTCCCATCATCAAACCGTCTGTTCATGGAGAGGAATACGTCAACAGAAAAGGATTTCACAGCATTAATGTTCAGGCAACATGCAATGGTAGAAAAGAATTTTCAAGTGTTGATCTTGGATCGGTGCATGACTCTCGAATTTGGAAAACTTTCACTTAAATACTTATGATTGTAATCACACAGCAATGCAAAATTAGTGATTTCAGCCGAAATGCAATACATTCCTCCATACAACTTCACATTCCCAAACGCCGAGTTTTGCTAAAACTCAATTTACAGTCAACTACAAAATTACTATTTTCCCGATAAAGAAAACAGCCACTCATCTATAAACAAAATTATTTCTCTAGGTTACTAGGTTATAATCTACCCAAAAACAAAAACTATGAGAACACCTACTCAGTATGAAGGAGTAGGTGCTCACTGGCTGGTGTATAATATTATTCATGTGAAACGTGAGGAGGTGCTTTTGTTTTGAGCACCTAACCTAACGTGCTCCGTTTTATTCATACCACCCAGTGCATCGACAAAGTTAACTTCGTAAAACTAAAACCCGAACACGGCCATTGCTGTAATAGTAATTTTTGCACAACACGGGTGTTCGATGGCCCTCCAGGTTGGGGGTTAACTACTGAATCCCGCAAAGACTTATTGTTACAAATGAAGCAAATGGTTCAGAATGAAAAGATCTAATTGTTGACAACCAGGCAAAGGAAAAAAGAAGATTTCGACGTTCGTATCTGCATCTGGAATTCGAGAATGTGAAACAAAAAAGGTGTACAACTAGCGATGCCCTAAGCTACAGACATTATTGTCATCCTGGAAATACGATGGAACGGAACGGGCAATGGGTGGATGAACAACAGTGTTATGGTGAGCAGAAAGAGGGATATGGATTTGATATAAATGACAGACTTAGACAGGAAGTCTTATACTTCGAAAACATTGTAACCCATTGTAACAATTCACATCAAGATAAAATTCCGACGGAGAAAAAAATATAGCACTGCGATTAACGAGCTCCTGGAAAAAACTTATGAGCGACTACCGAAGTTAAATCTTAAAATTGTCTTTGAACACCTTTTGACTACGCTGCGAAACAAAATGCCATTATCATCAGCAAACGATTTTCTCATCTTACGGTCAATCAAATTAATTAAATTGCAATAAACAAGAGGCACACATCCAGTATTTTAGATGTCTGAACATAACGAGGGGCTAACATTGACTCGAACCACAACATTGCTGCAACCAAGGTAAGAATGGAGATGTGCACCACGATACATCACAAAAGACCGCCATGTAGTTTGGAGAGCGCGTGTCCCTTTAACTCTCAAATAACCACCAGAATCTAACGGCGTTATTTGAGGAGTACAAGGTGAAGACTTTGCAGGTAGATAGTTTGACTTATAAGCTTTGATACAATTATCAGAAAGTGAACTGTAGCGTAAGGGAGCAACGAAACACTTTGAAACAGTTTTACGACTATGGGTAGCAATCGGTCTACAACTTTTAACGGCATTACTTGAAAGATTAGGTAGATAAATTGATTAATAAGCTTTCTAAATCCACTTCAATAAACTTCCCATAAAGTGGAATTTAACGAAGTGGTGAAACACGTTAAAACCGTTTTACAACTTTGAGTAGCAATTGGTCAACTACGTCTTGAAGAGACTGATTTCGCTCGATAGACCACGCATTAGCGCCACCATAGGTGTTTTCACTGTACATTACTATTTAACAGGCAGAATGCCGGCAGATGCTCGCAGCCAAAGATGGGGCCTTCAAGGCAAATCTGAAGGTGAAGATGAGAGCCTCCATTCAGCCTTATATGATGAGGAAAGAACTCCTTCTTTCCAGAAAGAAGAACACAAACAACAAACAAAACCAATTCGGCCTATCATGGAATCTGTTCCGAAAGAAAAACTCTCCGATTTTGTACGAATCGTGGAGTTTTACCATGAATCTTTTCGATCAGTTATTCGGAACATTTCTATGACAAAGCGCAACGCACATCGGCAGTCTACGTTTCATTGCGACGGGTTGCAATTTTTGCATCTGTCAGTTTCTCTCCGAAGATCTCCAACATCTTTTCGTCGCGAAAATATTTTAAAGTGAACATTATCTAAGCTATAAAATAATTTTATCTAAGCTTTTGTCGATTTTTTTGGAAAGTTGTGTTTTACCCAAAATTCAAATAAAAAACAAGCACCAAACAATGTTAGCGCTAGGTTGAGTTGGTGCATGAGAAGCCCAACGTAGGTTGGAATTCCAACAAGAGGATACCAGAAAGGTTGCTGATTTTAGCTGATGTCAAATAAATGCGTTGATGCACCTTCGGAAAAAGGATACTATGAACGTAAATTCAGTCTCCGACTAGAAAGAGATACGCTATCACCCGTTTTGTTTAATATCCTGGCGCTGCTGAGATGCGCAAGCTTTACTACCTCTATGTCAACGTCATCCCTACCAATGAGAAAGACGTGAAGATTTTTTTTAGTTTGCCAGCGACATATTTACTTAAATGGCGCTATAGTCCGCAACGAACGTGAGCCTGTACCAACATCAAAGTGTACAGCTTCCAGTTGCGTAATTCAAGTTGGTTGTCGATTTCTACTAGTGTGCGCCACTTAAGGCGAGGTCTTCCTCTACTGTGTTCCACAAAACGACTAAAATTTCTTCGTCCGCTTTTGATATGATCCATGCATCAGCATCGTAGAACAGGACTGGGATGTTCAGGATCTTGTATAGGATCTCCTTAACAATTCTAGTGACACGTAACACTGAAGTCCATATTTAACGTTACGTTGTATCGATGTTTGTTCTTATTGTGGTAGCACAGATAAAAGACTAGGACATGTAGAACGAATGGACACCAATACTCCGGCTCGCAGAGTTGTCGATTCCCAGCCAGACGTCGGACGCAGTAGAGGAAGACCTCGCCTTAAGTGGCGCGCATAAGTAGAAACCGACCTCAACCAACTTGGAGTGCGCAACTGGAGGCAGTTAGCTAAGGACCGGGCTAATTGGAGAGGCATGTTGGCTGAGGCCCAGGTTCATTCCGGACTGTAGCGCCACTTAAGCAAGTAAGTAAGATAAAAGACGTAATCAGCAAACAAATCTCAATCTAAGTTCAAATCAAATGAAGCTCCTCATTGTTATTTATTGTTTTCAGGATATAACGGGTGATCCAAGTAGAGATACATTTTTCAATAGCCTTTTTTGACAGATAACGTGTGAGTCGTGTCATGCTGTCATGTTATTTTTGTTTAGTATTGTTTGGCATTTCATAATGGAAAGACTTACGCGTGAACAACGTTTACAAATTGTTCAACTTTATTATGAAAATTCACGTTCTGTGAGGAATGTGTTTCGTGCACTTCGCTCAACTTATTGTCAACATAATCGGCCTACTGAGCGTACTATTCGCAACACCATCACCCATTTTGAGACCCAGCATTCATTATTGGATAATATTCGACCGAATAGACCACGTCCAGCACGCTGTGAAGAAAATATAGCGGCCGTAGCTGAGAGTGTACACGAAGACCGTAGATAGTCGATTCGGCGCCGTTCGCAGCAACTCGGACTGACGTATGGAACGACTTGGCGCATTTAACGTCAAGATCTTAAATTGAAAGCGTACAAAATACAGCTTGTGCAACAACTGAAGCTCCATTAAATTTGAATTTTCTGTGTTTTTTTCTTTAAAAAAGTGGGACTCTCGAAATGAATCACCCTTTACATCAGGGAACACGCGATTAGCAGATTGAAGATTTCATCTCAGCGATTATATCACTCATAAAGGAAATACCAAAGACTAACGTTAGTAAGGACCCTTACCCTATAATTTAAATTAACAACTATTACCTGAAAACCTAGAATTTGTGCTAAGTACATCAGTTGGTCCTTTGGACGTACGGCACTGGCACCATCGCTAGTTGGCAGTGAGCATATATTTTTTGGAGGTGAAGACGATTTTGGAGCTTCTGCTGGCAACGGTTCAACTCCGTCAGAGTTTTCAGTTTCATCAGAATCTAGTTAAAAATTATCAATATACGTTGGGTCGTACACATTTTAATGTTCTTGTTCTTACCCTTACTAAGTTGGCGCAACAATAACACCCCAGGTACAATCTGCCTACCCGATGGTCCTCCATTCCCATTCTGAACAGGCGGTGCATTAGCATCTTGTATTGTCTGATTTGTATTGTTGTTCTCATTGAATTTCACTTTTCGCGCCACCTTCAAGTCTGGATTTTGATTTGCAAGTTGACTGTTGTTCTCCTCGTTGCTTTTATCCTCAACCTCGATTCCCATGGCAATAAGCAGATCTGTTAAGGATTTTAAATTAATTCATATTCCACTATGCCAACGCTGAGAGTATACTTACTAAGAGCAGCATTACGTTTGGCCAACTTTTTACTAGCTCCAGTGCCGCGAGCAACTTTCCCCGGAACATTAACCTCCATAACGAATTCACGCTTTTTCGATTCACCACTTCGTGAGATCAACTCATAGGTGGGTTCCTTTTCGTTGCGGCTTTGTTGTATTTGAATAAGTCTGGAGATCGGATTAGCATCTTCGGCACATTCGCTTTCTGTTTTTTCTCGAATGGAGCTGCTACCCTTCTTCTTGGTTGGCGTTGGCGATGTTTTTCGCTTAAAGTTTTTCACTTTGATGCGCTTCACTGGCGGAGACTTTGACGGTGAAGGTGGTGGCAGTTTCTTTAGCTCTTCCAACATCTTTTCGGCGGCACGCTTTTTCGAAATTTTCTTTCCATTACCATCGCCCTCCGTCTATTAAGCATTAAATAAATTAAGACAATCTCTAACGCTAACAGTGAATACTTACAACTATGCTTCCAACTTCACAGGTTGTGATAAAGTTCTTCATGTGTGCAGGACCTTCTTCCCGCAGAACCTTAAATACCACGCTGAGATTGCGTTTTATTGCAATCTCGTGGACTAGCGATATTGGTGACTTCCAGTCACCTTCCTCAGCGGTTCGGGTGAGGATTTCTTTGAATTTATTCGCCGCCTGTACGTTGAGCACCTGCAAGGCTCTCGAGGCTGCGTCATGCTTTGCCGACTGCAACGTTCTACCAGTGCCTACGAATTTCTGTTTACCAACAATCAGAGTGATCTTACAGAGCTCCGGAGGGATTCCATTCGGTGGCAAACTAGTCATACCATTTACAACAGGAATACGACCCTGAAAACCTCTACCGGTTGGAAAACGCTGATGTAGTTGTAACGCACCCGGTGGAAAGATCATATTTCTTGGCATTCGGGGATTATTTATCTTATTCGGAGGGGGGACAAACTGACCATCGGGAGGAGGATTAGCCTCGGGCTGCGAACGTGGATCAAAGACATAGTAAGTCTGCTGACCGAGCTTCATTGCAAGTGCGTTTAGTTCCACAGTCGGTGTGATTGTGGTGCGAAGGCTCTCTTCAGGACGTCGTATCGCCTTTGGGAGGGGATGTTTGTATTTCGTTTTTTTTATAGCATCGCTAGCGGCTGTGTGTTGGGCCTTTTTTATTTTATATCCATCTGCTGAGTATTCTTCGTCACCGAGCTTCAATGTGACTGTAAATCGTTTGCAGTGTGCTGGTCCATTTTCGCTGGTAAGGCGGTATTGATGTTGGATCTAGGGAATAATTAAAAATCAGAATATGTTTGATAATTCAGAGGGAAAATTTACTTTATTGTAACGAGCCAGTTCATTCACCAAGCACATCGGTGTCTTTTCTTTCGAATTCGAGAAACATCCATCACCCTTCATAACCGCCGATAGAATGTCAGTTAGAAGCCCACTACTCTCGTCATTTTTGTCCTCTGGTTGTGCCGTCTCCTTTTGGACTATTTGTGCAGGAGTAACTGGAGTAAGAAATGCATTTTATAAAACTGATACATGGACATTAAATGAAGTTTCTTACAATCTTCAGCTGTTGCAGATAATTTCTCAGTCACAGCTACTGCTCCTAAAGGATTCTGTGTGCTGTTTATAACAGCGGATTCAACTTCTGAAACTGTAGGTAGCGGGTTCGTGATGGGAACATTGCATTTCTGGTGATTGCTATTACTTTGTCGGTTAGGATTCTGCAGGATTGCTCGTGGATGCGAGAACTTCTGTTGTGGTCGATGTTGTTGAATCGACTGTTGATGTTGTTGTTGTTGATACGGACGTTGTGATGTACGATGGCTTGTATTTGCCTGTTGCTTTGGCGGATACTTATGTTGTTGGTGTTGTGCATGATGAGGCTGTTGTTGATGAGACTGTTGTTGATGGGACTGTTGTTGATGAGACTGTTGTTGATGAGACTGTTGTTGATGAGACTGTTGTTGGTGAGACTGTTGTGGATGCGGCTGTGCTGGATGAGTAACAACTGGTGGGGGCCGAGTTAAGTGGGAAATCGGCTGCTGGTTTAGGTGAGATGGTGGACCTTGTTGCAACTTTTGTTGCTGAACGTGTTTCAGCAATTGCAACTGTGACCCACCACCAGTTGGAAGCGATTGTGGTGGAATAAGTCTTTGTGGTTGAGTTTGCTGTGACACTTGAGGCTGTTGCGTATTATTTCGCAGTAGCGGAACAGTTTTTTGCATATTCGTGTGTTGTTTTACCTGTCCTCCACCGCCAACATGCGGCCCTTTGTGATGTTGCATTTGGTTCTGCTGCATTTGATTGGTTGGTCTCTGCTGCTGATTGTGTTGGGGATGCTGATGGTGGCCCAATCTGGAAAAAAAAATAGCACAATGTTACACTCACATATTCGCGTATTAGGAACTCTTCACAATGCCAGGGGATGGTTCCAGTAAAACTCGTCCAAGACGAATTTTATTACATTCCATAAATTTTAATTTTAAGTTTCAATTATTCAAATCCAAAATGAAAGATGACAGCAGGAGTCTGCAAACAAAGGGATCTCACAAAAAACGATGAAAGGACTTCGTAAACTTATGAGCAACGGCAAAGAACTACGACATTACACCGGCTTGTGGTTTCGTCTTCTCTTGGTTGTAAAAACCATGCTTCCCCTATGAGCGTAACATACAAGAGGAAATGTCATCCAAATAGAATAGGATCGGCAAAAATAGAATAATAAATACTTTTAGAAATCCTTTGTCAAGGGATTTGCTATTGAAACGTTTCCTTAATGAATGGAGTAAATATAAACGTACGCGAAAAGGAAGCGGTCATCCTCTACACATACTTATCCTCATACTCGTATGCATAGCAGCAGCGTGTCGCTTCCCTAAAGTTCACAGCACAATGCAAGCACAATGAAGCAAAAAATCAGTTGAGATCGCTGTCGAGTTGTTTTGTGGACAAGCAGCATAAGCAACGGCAACGGGATTTTTTGTCGGCACCAACCATTGGCAATGACAAATAATTCAAACTTTATTCCCCCAACCGAAGCGAGAGATCGCACAGAAACTGTAAGTATATAATAATAAACAAAACTTCACTCTATAGAGTGCAACAAGGGTCAGCGGCATACAGAAGATAGTGTTTGTGTGATACACATTCATATATAATATATATATAAATATTCGATTTTTCAGCAAGCACAGTAGTGCATATTCTATTTGGATAGGCACCCAGCCGGTTTCCATCCAACACCCTTGGTAGTGTGTAGCAAAACCGATAACTATAAAAGGATTCGTTGACGGCACCACTTTACCGAATTATCGAGGTTTCATTTGGTAGGATAATTTCTTGTTTCTTTTTTTGTAATTTGAATGGACACATAGGAAGCCAGACAATAAGGAGATTTTACTTTCAGATTTGAAATCTTTTTTGTCTTTCTGTCGGGTGTTGGTTGAGTGAATCTTATTAAACAATTTACACTTTATTGCCAATGAACGCTTGACTCTTTTCAAGTACATATACACAAGCAGTGGATGAGCGAATAAAGTATTTTTGATATAAGGTCTCAAAGGGATGTTGTTGTTAGCTAATATTTAGGCTATGCTATAGGAATGGAGATGACAACATTATCCAGAGAAATAGGATAATGTTGTCATAGAAAACTTTCTTCAACAGACATATTTTTGTTTTCTTCATTACGGACTAATTGCCTTGCCTTCACAGAAACCGGACCAAGCAGTACATTTTTATGTAAAAAGTAGAAGACACGCAGTTACAGCTCATACACATAAAAGGCACACAATAACATTTGTTGAGAATGATTGTCTCTTAACCAAAAATTTTTTTACAGAAACCAAAACGGAACATCATTGACATGAATGCTTGATGGTTGGGTCTTGTAGAACGAGGGTAGACCCTGGTAGACGAGGTAGACTGTAGTCAGAGTCTACCTCGTCATGTGCTTATTTTTAAGCTCCAAGTCGTAATCATCGAGTATCGTCTCATCCAACCCGATTTGATTTGCTAAACGATAAGCGCGAGTGTGTTGATAACACGACGAAAAACAACAACACTATAAACAGCCAGGTCAGAATGGCACGGAGAGAATACCCGGCCTGCTGTCCCAAGCGAACCTAGACACAAACTGCTTAGACTTATTCGGAAAACATGTTGTCTAGGAATTTCAAGGGTTAGTCAGGTCAGGAAGGCTAAACTAAAAAAAGGCAACGACGTTCTTATCTGCACCTGGAATGTGAGAACATTAAACAGGAGAGGTGCAAGCGAACAACTAGCGGAAGCCCTAAACTGCTACAAAGCAGACATTACTGCCATCCAGGAAATGCAATGGGATGGCCGGGAAAAAAGAGGATGAAAAACTGTGACATCTACTACGGACCGTGTTATAGTGACCAGAAACAGCGACTATTCGGATGCGGATTATTTATAAGTGCCAGACTTGGCAAGAAGTCTTATGTTCCCAAGACATTGTAACAATCCGCATCAAGGCCAAATTCGCCAATATAAGCTTTATAAGCGCTCACGTCCCAACGGAGGAAAAAGATGATATAGATAAGGATTGCTTCTACGAGCTCCTCGACAAAACCTATGAGCGACTACCGGAGTACGATGTTAAAATCGTGATGGGAGATTTTGAGTCGGAAAACAAAGCCTACACGACAACACGTCTGGTGACGGACTTAGGCTAATTGACTTCGCTACGGAACGAAATGCCACTATAGCCAGCACACGGTTTCCTCACCTCGATATCCATAAGGGGACATGGTGGTCTCCAGATCAACGAACGGTCAACCTAATTGATCACATTGTGATAGACAAGAGGCACGCATCCGGACCACTACCTTGTTGCAGCCAAGGTAAGAATGCGGATATCCAACACGCCACAACATTCCGCTGTCAGGCAGAACGAACCATTGAATATTGGCAACGACAGCGAGACCTACCAACCATTAGACCTGAGTGAAGTGAGGATAGAAATATCTAAACTCAAGCTTAACAAGGCTGCCGGAAATGACGGTCTTCCCGCTAAGCTTTATAAAGCCGGCGGAGATGACTTGGTAAACAAAATCCACCAACTGATAAGCCAAATCAGGTCGGAAGAAAGTATGCCTGAAAATAGAACACCTGAAACCGTTTATCAACAACCCGATCGGCCTTATCAATGCGGTTTAGGCCAGGCAAGTCCACAACCGATCAAATTTTCATAAAACTTCGGCAGATCGTGCAAAAAATCCAAGAAGTCCAAATCGATACCCAGCGACAGCATTTATATAGAAGAAAAATATACAGAGCCATGTCATCAGGGTCGCAAACGACCTCACCGACAGATTCGAAGCCAAAAAGGGATTTAGGCAAGGTGTTGCGCTGTCATGTGACTTCTTCAATTTTATTCTTGAGAGGATTGTGCAAAAATCCAGAGCACAATATTACAAAAATCGGTGCAACTACTAGCATTCGCCCACTACATCGACATCATTAGTAGGACTCAACGTGATGTCAAAGCCACGTTTGCTAGTATAGAGAAGGAAGCGGCAAAAATGGGTTTAGCAGTAAATGAGGGTAAAACAAAGTTTATGCTGTAACACGAATGGACACACAACATCGACGAATTGGACAGAACGTCACCATTGACAGATATAGCTTTGAGCTGGTACGGGACTTTGCATATCTCGGCTTCGCTATTAACTCTGACAACATCCCCTTGTTTCTTCAGGCTCAGAAGGCAATTCAGTTGTAAAGCCCTTACTCGAACTACTAAGGAGATCCTATATAAGACCCTGATCATCCCAGTCTTGCTCTACGGCGCAAAAGCGGATGAAGGCTAGGCCGTGTAGAACGAATGGATACCAATACTCCGGCTCGCAGAGTCTTCGATTCCCAGCCAGACGTCAGACGCAGAAGAGGAAGACCTCGCCTTAGGTGGCGCGCACGAGTAGAAACCGACCTCAACCAACTTGGAGTGCCAACTGGAGGCAGTTAACTACGGACCGGCTAATTGGAGAGGCATGTTGGTTGAGGGCCCAGGTTCATTCCGGACTGTAGCGCCACTTAAGGAAGTAAGTACATGCATGCTTGATGTTCGATCTTACGCCTACCTCGCATGTAAAAGAGAGTTACGTACGACCCAGTCGTTCACCCACCACTCGTTTTTCTGTAACAAATAAGATTCTTGTCGCTAGTCGGTATTTTCTACCTTACCGAGGGGATACCTAGTCTGCATTGACAAGTGGGGGTAACATTTAAAGTCGTCCATTTTATGGAAATTCGTTAAAACTAAATTGCAGAACGACCGATCTGGAGAAGTTTTTTCCCCAACAATTGCTCGACATTGGTAATGGCAAAATTTTCCCTGGATACATTACATTCCCTGCCAATTTTCGTTACTTTACTGAATCAACGACGGAATTCATCCAGTTGTCGTTCCAAGCATTGTTCAAAATTACAAAAATTATGTTTAGTTGGGCGAACGTTTAGATTTTCAGATTCCAAATGCGATAGCTGGCGAATTGATGACATACAAATCGTTTGATTTCCAAAGGAATTTTTAAATTCGCTGGAATTGCTCGTATTACCACGTCATCATCTGCAATTAAAAGTCGGATCGATAATCATTATGTTGCGCAAAATTAACCTAAATCAGCCACGTTTTTGAAATGACAACAAAGAAATTAATGAAAAACTTCAAAACGACACAATTTTGAAAGAAAATACAGAGACGAAGACGTGTTAATTCCACGGATCCCTTTGATCGCCATTCGACTTTAAACGGACAACTTCCAATGCAACTTGCATTTCAAATGTCGATAAATAAATCGCAAGGGCAGTCTTTAAATGTTTGTTGAAACCCTATCACTAGTTTTGATGCATAGTTTATAACATAGAGAAATAATTTAGCTAGATTTATCTTTAAGCATATTGATCGACTTAGAACCGCTACCTGATCCGGTAAAGCCATGACGGTCTGTCCGTCCGTCCCACTATGGAGTAAATGCATGCAAAAACAATACAAATTTTTTTTTTTGCATCAATGGGTAGATGGGATTTAAAATGTACGTTACCTTTGTTTTAAGTAATAAAATGTGTTTTTTAATTGAAAATAACGATAATTTTATTTTTTTTTAATTTTTGTCTGTAAGAGTGGATTTTGAATTGCTTATTTATTAATGTTTTGTGTATTATTGGTGTAATCGGGTGAAAAGACCACATATCTATATAAAGTTTTGATATACCGAAGTCGTATTTACCAAACCAGGAAATGTCGATTTTATAACTTTAAGCATATAAACAAAGATTATAAAGTTATACAGATGACGCGCTGCATGCAAGAAAAATTGTTCTATGGCGGGTCGTACTGGCGCAGCCCGCCATATGTTTGGATCTCGTTTCCCATATATGCACCTGCATACCGCCCGCCCATTGTTGTAATTTTAATTTTTCTCAGAAATCCAATTTATCTTAAAATCCAAATTCTTTTTTTTTTCATTACATCATATAAACATTTTTGGTAAAAACAAAATTAAATCGGACGATCCTTCAAATATATAAAAATGTGCTCTTTAAGTAAAAGCTTAAAAATGTTTAAAACCCACATTTTCTAACACAAATAACAATTAAAATTACAAATACCTACAGCCAATTTTTTTTAACATGAAGCTTTATAATTCACTTCATTATTCTACACAAACAACTCAACGAAATTTGACTAAAACTAAGAAAAACATTAAGAAAGAAAGCTTTAAAAAATGTTTTTAACTGCCATTTTTTAATTAAATCACAGAAAACATTAAAACACAATTTTTTGCCATGAAATTCAATCTGAATTTTTCATGTAAGGAATTCAAGAAAATTTTTCGATATATTAAAAAAATGTATTTATACTAACAATTTTTCTTTCATGATTTAAAAAAAATTAATGCTCTCGTATCCACTGTCTCTAAACGGGTGCTATGGCAGTGTTAGTTTGAAACAAAAATTATATAGTTTCTTGTTCAATAAATATATCAAACGTAGTGCGAAAACGATCCATGGTGCTCTGTTGGACGATTATGTCCATGGACGCAGCTTGCGGTAAACTTCGCGAACTGAACCATTATTTTCGAAATAAAAGTATGCACCATCTTGAAATTTCGGAACAAATTTACTTTAGCACAAACTTACTTTTTTCACTTTTGTTTTTTATTCCACTCACTATTTTATGCTGATAATTTAGCGACTTTTTTTAAATCGTCGCTCTCAATTAGTTTAAAAGTTATTAAACAATCAAAATTCGAAAAACCATTTTTTAACATTTCATACATAGCTGAATGATATATAAGAAGAAGAACATTCCAATACAGCATTGCCAGATAAAAAACTGAAATACTACATATTTTAGAAAACGTAAAAATAAAAATTAAAGGATTTTAAATCTCTTTCCAAGCTCACTCAACTTCGCTGCTCTGGTCAGAGATTTTAAGTCGTCAGGCAGGCGCCAAAGTCAACCTTTTTTTTTTACGGTACTCTGGGACTCTGGGTGGAACTTTCGCGGGAACAAAGGATTTTTACTCTCTTTCTGGGGACAGTCCACGCTCACTTCGTTGCTCCGCTCAGGGTATGTAAAATCGTAGGGCAGGCGCCTTAGTCAACAGTTTTTTTTGTTCAAATATTTTAATTTGTTTTTTTTTTCAACATGGCAACGCTATTGTACACCGCAGCAGCAAATCTCTCAGAGATCTCTCACAGAATTTGTATGGAATTATAACCAAAAAAGGTGCAATTTTATTTTAATCATAACTTGCGAACTCAATGTGAGCGACGATTTTTAAAAACGGATAAATGATCATCAATCGAAGAAAACGAAAAAAAAGTGAGTTTGTGCTAAAGTAAATTTATGACTACGTCTCCACTACTATACTGCAGGAGTGCAAGCTATTGCGTTTTTCATTGTTAAAGCATTTGAGAACTGTGAAAAAAATACGCGCTAAATATACTTTTCACGAATTTAAAAGAAGATGCAAAACTTCTTTTTGAAAAAAAAAAACAATTAGTTTGTAATTTTAAAACACAGCCATGCTGTTGCACTAAACATTAATAGATTCAACAATTTCTTGAAATGGGGTAAACTGTTTCAGAGAGACACACTTTTACGAAATATACGGGACCGCGGTTAAGAAAAATACAGTGAATTTATTCGTTTCGTTTGCCTTTTATAGAAGCAAAAATACTTTAAGATATCCACTGACAGTCTATGGAAATTTACCAACAGACAATTCTGCAACAAATTATTTTAATGGTTTTTATGAAGAGTTCGTTTTTTCTTTCTCATACGATCTCTCATTTACTAACTTTTGGGTGCGGGAAGCAAAGCAAGCATTGGTATTTAAATTGTGGAATCCAATCCACAGATTTTTTTGATGGTGTTCAATCTTGAATGAATACAGCTTTGAGAGTTGCTTTTCAAGTTATTTATTTATTTTTATACATGGCTTCTGAGAACTTCACTGTAATTATTAAAAAAAAAAACAAAGTCCCAAACATATATCCAATATGAGTAAATTCGAGCTTTGTTTTGAAGAAAGGGTGATGAGACTAATGTCGCAGTCAATGAAATAGCAAGGAGGAGGTAAACACATGTGTATAGTCATGTATAGTCGGATAAACAATGTTAAGCACTACGTATTTATTTGAACTATTGGTAAAACAGAATATATATTTTTGGTAGAGTGGGTAAATGTAAACGTAAAAAACATATTACAAAAGTTCACTATATTGTTTAACTATACACAATCAATTGATTGATGAATTGAATGTCTCTTATCGATACATTAACGACATCAAGAAGAACATGTAAAACTAGAATGCAAAGAATTGTTCATATGTTTTTCCACTTTGTTCGTTTTGTCCTTCTTTTCCTTCGTTAATAGTAAATCGCGGTTAAAGCATAGACTCCCAATTCAAACCACCGCCCGCACTGCAGTAAAAACATTTGAGGGGTATTCATTACCATTTGAGTGCGCGCAAATTATATTAACTAACACAACTATTATTATTTATATTTTTTTTTTTAAACTTTTGGTGTTAATAAAACTATACACAAACTAACCATATTCAAAAAACCATGCGTTTGCACTTGCAATATTGCTGAAATTAAACTCGAACTTCTTGTCCTTTTATTTCGGCTTAACGTTTCAAACAATTTTTTTCCGTTAGTGCGATGGGAAGTGTTAATATAAAACCGCACCGATTGATGATTCAAAAGAACTGTTCACAAGAAATCATCTGTTCGAATATAAAATAACTATGTTCTCGAAAAAGGGTGAGAGTACCCAAGGGTGAGAGGGAACAGCGCACAGATATAGAAAGACAAGGAAAAGGAATTAGATTAAGCTTCAGGTTGCAATTACAGAGATCGTCGAAAACCAGCCGAATTATTAAGAGAGTAAACATGGATAGACAGAGGAGAAAAACCCCTCTATTGCTGGCTGTGATTCTAAATGTCCATATCTTATGGCATCAAAAGGTACAAAAGACACAAACATAAAAAATAAAAGACTCGTTATAATTTTCTTGAATGACCAGAAACAAGGACAAAATGATAATCTCGTTGAATGTGGAAAAATATGGCAATAATATGATTGGCAAAAGGTCATGAACCTTAGGCAGACAAAAAACCGCCACTGGGGTGCGAACGTATTGAAGATGTGCATCGAATGCAGATAACTTATGAAGGGGTACACACCTTGATAGTTTTCGAATGATATGTGTTGAAAATACTCACAATACGAATGTATGAACAAACAGATGGGCAAAATAGAGTGATAGGATGTGGTAAAGTCATTTAATTAGGCGAAGATCTCTTTTATAAGACTCATTTGTCTTAAGATAACGATGTAAGTATATTTAAACTGTGCAAGCACATTGAAGAAGTGGACAATTTACATTTTCAAATCTTACCGATTTTGATCTCTCATTTGCGACATGCCAAATGGTTGGGGAGGTGGTCCACGTGGTGCTGGTGGATTTGGCATGTGGTGTGGCTGCTGCTGAGGCAACCCCATATTCATTGCCATATGAGGTGGTGGTGGATGTCCTGGATGCATCGGCCCTTGGTGCAATGGATGCCTCATGTGCTGCGGACGTGGTGGAAGAGAATGGAGCTGCATTGGCTTTGGCAAGTTCATTTTTTTTATTCTGCAGAAGAAAAGATGCAAATAGTCATTAGTCTACAAATAATAAAACAAATAAAGACGAAGAGGAAAACCGAGCAAAATTCAAACAAGCCAGAAATGACTGTAATGCCCATTTAAAGCGTGTCAAATTCCTCTATGACCGAACGTTGAGGCAAAAAATTCTACAATGTCCCAGAGGTAGTAAAAACTTTTGGTCATTTGTTAAAAACATAAAAAATTCGGCATCAACATCAATTCCGACGCTCATTCACAATGACATTCCAGCTGTCAGCTCTGTAGACAAAGCCAATCTGCTTGCTGCCCATTTCGCAGCCAACTCTACATTGCCAGATTGTGTTCAGTCTCCTCCTGTACTTGAGAACGTAGATCATTCTATGGGACAAATTCACTTTCGTACTCGTACAGTTGCAAGAGTTTTATCTGATCTTGACATACATAAATCCGCTGGTCCAGATGGTATATCCCCCATCATTCTGAAGAGGTGTTCTTCTACGCTAGCAAAACCACTGCGTAAGCTTTTCTATCTATCCTACTCATCAGGACTCTTTCCGAGTAGATGGAAAACAGCATTTGTCCAGCCTGTACCAAAAAAAGGCGAATCTTCTTCTCTCTCCAACTACCGTCCAATTGCACTTACGTCCCTTCTTTCCAAGGTCATGGAAACGCTGATAAATCGTCAGCTTATGAAATATCTCGAAACACGAAAACTTCTCAATGACCGGCAGTATGGTTTTCGCAGCAACAGGTCTACTGGTGATTTGATGTCATATCTCACCGAAAAGTGGAACCAATCAATTCACCATGGTGGCGAAAGCAAGATTGTTGCGCTTGATATTTCAAAGGCATTTGACAGGGTTTGGCATCAAGCCCTTTTGTCGAAAATGCGTGCATTTGGAATCGACGAAAAACTTCTTCTATGGATTAGACATTATCTTTCGAAACGTTCAATTCAAGTTGTTTTGGATGGTTTCAAGTCTGTAACTCACCAAATAAATGCTGGTGTCCCTCAAGGCTCAGTTTTGTCTCCGACTCTCTTTCTCATTTTTATAAATGATCTCCTGTCTGTAACTTCTAATCCAATTCATTCCTTCGCTGATGACAGTACCCTCAGCTTCTCATATTCGTTTACAGGTCCTCGTCCCTCACCTTCGAACGTGGACTCTAAACGTCAAAATATGTTAAGCTCATTGAATTCCGACCTTGACAGCATTATCAAATGGGGTAAATCTAATAGAGTGGAATTCAATGCTTCCAAAACACAATGCTGTCTTCTGTCATTAAAGCGTAACCAAAATCTAGAGCCATTATCCATGAATGGCACTTACGTCGAAGAAACCGAAAAGCTTTCCATGCTAGGTATGTGTGTTAGTAACGACTTACGTTGGAACGATCACATATTCAAAGTCGCTAAAAACGCAGCGAAATGTCTAGGTTTCCTAAATCGATGTAAGAAATATTTCACCCCCTCTGATCTGGCCACAATATATAAAGCGTTTATACGCCCAAAACTTGAATTCAACGCCCATGTCTGGTCAGGTGCACCAAAATCAACATTGCACCTACTAGATAGGATTTAAACACGTGCGAAAAAACTTATAGGAGACATAAGAATAGCGAACTCCTTAGTTTCGCTTGAACACCGTCGAAACATCTCCTGCCTTACCTTGTTTTATCGCTATTTTAACAACCAATGTTCAAATGAAATAGCCAGCTGCATTCCTCCCATTCAACAATTCAGCCGCAATACTCGTTACGCAATGAATGCAAATCAGTTTACCCTCAAGCCTATCTTCGGACGTACGCTGAAATATAGAGATTCATACATAAACCGAACAACACGAATGTGGAATGCTCTACCAAACTCTGTTTTTCCTCTCCATTATAACTTACAGACATTTAAAACCAATGTGCATCGGTATCTCCTTTCTTCTTATCCCTAATTTCCTTAACGCCCGCACTGTGCTAAAACATATAAAGGGTATTCATAACCCCTTGAGTGCGCGCAAATTATAAAAAAAAAAAATAAAGACGACGTTTATATACTGTAGCTCATGAAAAACCTCGGACAAACTTTCCCAACAAATTAAAAAAATTGTTTTGAGTTTAACATAAAAATTTAATTAAGCTCAATAGACAGTTGTTTCCATTTTTGGGGAAAATGTAGGTTCCCTATTTTAGTATAAATTGATATATTCAGATGTTGCTATTGACCATATTAAGCAAATTTACCCTAAACAATTTTGTCTAAATTTTGTTTAATTTTCAAGAAATAAATAAATGTATGAATCACAAGCACAGTGAACGATCGAATATTTTTGTGATCGTCAACCTCGACAACTCTATTTCATCGTTTACTAGGAATAGAAAGATCCTGCTTCTTGGAAATTTAACTGATCGCCAATCAAAATATTGTAATTTTGAATTACGGACACATTTATTATGTTCAATATTAAGTAATTTTATTTCATGATCAGTTTTTATACAAAAATTGGGTAACTGATTTTGTTCGCCTGCGAGAGACATAACGTTATTTTTCAAGTTTAAATTATGTGGCGAATTAAAACAATACAAAAAATTACCAATGCTGTAAATTAGGCGGCAGATTTAAAAAATAAAAAATAGTGGAACGCATTCGTTATATGTGCAAGACGATTCCGAAGACGAGAATGCTG
Source organism: Rhingia rostrata (assembly GCA_949824845.1). Classification (NCBI taxonomy): domain Eukaryota; kingdom Metazoa; phylum Arthropoda; class Insecta; order Diptera; family Syrphidae; genus Rhingia; species Rhingia rostrata. The sequence goes on along the minus strand of OX463758.1, from coordinate 38,870,908 downwards.
ATGAAAGGGATGTTAATTATTTCGCACACACAAATAAATGGGAAAGACAGGTTTCAGAGCATATACGGGCCGGTAAAATGTTAAATTTTCTTTATTTCATTCCATCATTTCGGTAATAAATATTTCACTCTCTATTATGAGGGGTCCTAAATTGTGACTAAGAAATTTTAGGAAATACGATTAAATGATGATAAATATCAGAGTGATAACAATTGTCAAGGTAAGCTTAACCCAACTTAGCCGTTCGGAGTCAATATAATATGAGTTCCCGACATCGTGTAAAAAGTACACACGCACACACAAATGAGAAAGCTAGGCCCTGGGTTCAAATGAGGCTGTTGCGTAAAAATTTGTATTCTTGATTATATGATGCTACCTGTCTTGAAAATTTTCATCCAGTTGCTGAAGCTGTCAACGAGTCGACAGTAAGAAGATCTCTACATCCAATTGGACTGGTAGCAACAATAAATAAATGAAAGCCTGCGTTATCTGACAAAAACATAAAGGCCCCATTAAAATTCTACACGTTACACAAATCCTGGACCGTAGAAAACTATAAACAGGTAATATGGTCGGGTGAAACATAAATCAACAGTTTCCAGTCCGATGGGAAGGAATATTTTTGGCACCGCAAACATGAAACCATTCAAAATAATTAGGTGAAGCAAACAATAAAACATGATGGTGTGGGGATGTTTTACATGGTGGGTCATCGGCCCACTCATAAAAATAAACTGCATTATGAAAAAGAAGTTACCTTGATATTTTGCGGATGAACTTGCCAGAATGTATGAATTAATGCATTTATTCAATTGACGAATTGGTGTTTCAACAGGATGGGGACCCAAAGCATATTGCTCTTAGTTACTTACTTAAGTGGCGGTACAGTCCGGATTGAACCTGGGCCTCAACCAACATGCCTCTCCAATTAGCCCAGTCCTTAGCTAACTGCCTCCAGTTGCGTACTCCAAGTTGGTTGAGGTCGGTTTCTACTTGTGCGCGCCACTTAAGCCGAGGTCTTCCTCTACTGCGTTCGACGTCTGACTGGGAATCGAAGACTCTGCGCCGGAATATTGGTGTCCATTCGTTCTACATGTAATAGCCATCTTAAACGTTCAATGCGGAGTTTTTTTTTTTGACCAGGGGCATGTCGCTGTACAGCTCGTATAGCTCTTTGGTTTAATCTTGATCTCCATAGCCCGTTAACGCAAACGGGACCAAAGATATTTCGAAGTATTTTCCTCTCAAAACGACCAAGGATTTCTTCCCGCTCCAAGTCCTGATTTGAACCCCATCGAAAATTTATGGGCAATTTGGGCAAAGATTCAACCGAGAACTCAACGTAAAGTGAAATAGACTCAGTAAATAGACTAGTAAAGTGAAATAGACTCCGCAATGGTCGTTTAAGATTACGAATGGACTCCAGCTAGACGTTAGACGCAGTAGAGAAAGGAGCTCAAAAGATCGTGTACGCTTTTATTATAGTGTTTTACACATTTTTATCGTTTTAGGACAGTGTGATCATTTGAAGAGAAGAGGAAAAACACTCCATCGGTGATGTGAATGTCCGAACTAACTTTTTAATGAGTCAATTTTTTCTTGTTGAATTCGTTTAATCTTTTTTCAAAGTTGGTGATTTTATTTCACTAATGCTTCTGGATGTTTTTTAATTGGCTAGTTTATTTTGAGCTTAAGCGCCACTTGAGTAAAATTTTGATTAAACGCACAACCTTCTACTCGACTGGGAACACATTACCACTACTCCGTGCCATCTATGGATCAAAGAACCACTTTTTTTAAGGAATCCTTCGACGCCTTATGACTGGATTAATTGAATTCCCACCATCACTTTGCCTAGACTATCATTGATAACCTCCATCACACATTGGTTAATGTCCGCTTGATTAATTGCATGACGCACAACCCTTTTTTGATTATCATTCCAATTTGCATTTCTTACTAGTGTGTTCCTTCTAAAAAGTTCAATTCGTCTAGGGTGCATTCGGAAGAGAACGTCTCAGGTACGTAACACTGAATGCAATTGCATTTCCCGTCGGCGGACAATAATACGCAACAAAAGAAACGAGGGCATGGCTCACACACAATAGGACACCCATGATACAAAAAATGCAGCTGCAGGGATTAATCTTCATGAATATTTTTCTTACTCGCTGTAGGGATGTTTACAATTTGGCAGTGCCAGACATTTCATGGAATCTAGGCAAACGTTGAGAAATACATTTTTTTTTCATAATTTCCAAAATAAAAGAAAACTCAAACAATTTCTCCAACCACACTTTTTGTTGTTTTCTAATCTCTTGTGTTTTTTCTATTCGTACGAATCGGCATGAGAGAAATGTGTTGGAAATGAATGCACTATGGTCACAAGACAAATTAAACAAATCGAAATTATATATTTACCAAATTAGCAAATTGTAATTAGAGCTGGCATGCATGTATATATGCGTGTATGAAATACAAAATATAGTTTTGCTTTCCTCGAGATGCAAATAAATTCCTTTTTTTATTTGATTTGCTGGGAGAGCAATATGTGAAAAAAGCGTTTAAAGTTAACCACACGAGACAACAAACGAAAGAAAAGGGATTCACGACATAATTCACCACTTCTCTCACTTAAATTTTTATACTTTATCACTTTTTTTCTTGACTATTTTACACGAATGGGCGGAAACGAATACAATTTTATAGTATTCGTTTTCACGGTTGGTTGCACTTAAAAAAACAGACTTTATGAACTAGACTAACATTTACTGATTACTTTAGAGGAAGTTTACTTAAATTTAATTGATAAACAAGGATAATATCCTTAAATCACGAACTCTAACATGCGGCCATATTAATTGGAACTCGACAAATGATTTCTATTTTTTGCCCAACAAAAGTTGTAGACGGGTGGATATTTTTGTGGAACGTATTTGTAATTTCTCGTTTTCTTCGAAGAATAATTGAGAGAACATGTGAAATTGGTGACAGCTGTTGGAGTGTTGTTCAGTTTGGTTTGAAGATGGCGTTCTGAGTTTGGGTTTTATTAGCTGAAAACTTGCGACATTTTGGAGTATGTTAAACAGCAGTCTGTTTTGTTGGTTTTCACGCCACACTGATGTTATTTTACATTTTAGAATAATCATGTTTTTAAATTCATAAGCTTTGTTTTGACAGGAACTCACCAATGAACTTATAAAAAAACCATTAGAAGTAAATGAAAATTTTCAATGAGGGTTTTCAATGATAGCTATAACTGGGTCCTTACAATGCGGGTTAAATTATATCCACTGGCTAATTTTTTTCATTTCTGTAGGGGTAAAAAGAAATTGGCTTTTTGCTGTATTAATTGGATTAAATGGGATTTTATTTGAATACTTTATTCAATAATTTTCCAAAAGAATTGAAACAAAATTCCTTTCTTTATAATTTCTTGATTTAAAATATTTATTATTATTAGTAACAAAAATATTATTGTATGATTCGCGTTCATCATTAAGGTTATCCATTCTATTTACTTTGTTGAGGTTAAGTTATTTCGCATATATAATATAGCGAAAAACACATTTAAATTTATTTTCAAACGGTAATTACATTTTCTTGTAAAAATATGTTTTTTGCTTTTTATTTTTAATCTGAATGATGTGCTATTTTCCCGACAGAATAATAATTCTTTATCAGAAATGATAAAAAAATAGCTTAAGTAATCTTATGTTATCGGGTAATAGTACTTACTTACTTAAGTAGCGCTACAGTCCGGAATGAACCTGGGCCTCAACCAACATGCCTCTCCAATTAGCCCGGTCCTTAGCTAACTGCCTCCAGTTGCGCACTCCAAGTTGGGTGAGGTCGGTTTCTACTTGTGCGCGCCACTTAAGGTGAGGTCTTCCTCTATTGCGTCCGACGTCTGGCTGGGAATCGAAGACTCTGCGAGCCGGAGTATTGGTGTCCATTCGTTCTACATGTCCTAGCCATCTTAAACGTCCAATGCGGGGTTTTTTTTGACCAGGTGCATGTCGCTGTACAGTTGAATTGAATCTTCGTCTGCATGGCCCGTCAACGCAAACGGGACCGAAGATTTTTCGAAGAATTTTCCTCTCAAATCGACCAAGGATTCCTTCATCATATATAAGATCTCCTTAATAGTTCGAGTGAGGGCTTTACTACTGAATTGCATTCTTAGCCCGAAGAAACAGCGGTTGGCAAGAGTAATTCTTCGTAACCGAGATAGATAAAGTCCCGTACTACCTCAAAGTTATATCTGTCAAGTGTGACTTTCTGTCCAATTCGTCGATGTTGTGTGTCCTTTCGTGTTGACAGCATATACTTCGTCTTGCCCTCATTTACTGCTAAACCCATTTTTACCGCTTCCTTCTCTATACTAGCAAACGTGGCTATGACATCACGTTGGGTCCTACCTATTTGTACAGATTCTTGATGTTGCACAATACTGTGTTCGGATGTTCGGACATCCGAAATACTGGATGCGTGGCGCTTGTCTATCGCTATATGATCAATTTGATTGACCGTTCGTTGATCTGGAGACCACCATGTCCCCTTATGGATGTCGAGGTGAGTAAACCTTGTGCTGGCTATAGTGGCATTTCGTTCGGTAGCGAAGTTAATTAGCCTAAGTCCGTTACCAGACGTGTTGTTATGACGTGTAGGCTACGGTTTCCGACAATACTGCTAAAGATATCTTCTCTTCCTACCTTTGCGTTAAAATCTCCCAGCACGATTTTAACATCGTACTTCAGTAGTCGCTCATAGGTTTTGTCAAAGAGCTCATAGAAGCATTCCTTAGCTATATCATCTTTTTCCTCCGTTGGGGCGTGAGCGCATATGAGGCTAATGTTGGCAAATTTGGCCTTGATGCGGATCGTTACAATGCGTTCGCTAATGTCTTGGAAACATAAGACTTCTTGCCTTAGTCTAGCACTTATAACAAATCCGCGTCCGAATAGTCGCTGTTTCTGCTCACTATAACACGGTCCGTAGTAGATGTCACAGTTTTTCATCCTCTTTTTGCCCGGCCCATCCCATCGTATTTCCTGGATGGCAGTAATGTCTGCTTTGTATCAGTTTAGGGCTTCCGCTAGTTGTTCGCTTGCACCTCTCCTGTTTAATGTTCTCACATTCCAGGTGCAGACACGAACGGCGTTGTCCTTTTTTCGTTTAGCCGTGTCGTCAACAATAAAATCAGTCCTTTCCGAGGCTATTGGTTGCTTCGTAACCGTTAGATTTTTCCATGATTGGGTAGTTAACCCAAAGCACAACCCCCAACCTGGATGGCCAGTTCCAATTTATTAGATACACCTAGGACACGGGGCCATCAGTATCCACTACGGGATTGAGCGCTGCTGTTCAAGGGGCCTGACTAACCCTTGAAATTCCTAGACAACCTGTTGTCCGAATATGTCGAAGCAGCTTGTCTAGGTTCATTCCGTGCCATTCTGACCTGGCTGTTTATAGTGTTGCTGTTTTTCGTCGTGTTATCAACACTCGCGCTTATTGTTTAGCAAGTCAAATCCGGTTTGATGAGAACAGTACCCAATGGTTATCACTTGGAGGTAAAAATAAGCACTTGATATGTAGTCAGAGTTACAACACTGGGCATTGCCATCGATGATTCGGATTGAACGTCGCATTATACACAGCTATAACTTTGGGATAGTAAGGGAGTTCGGATCTTCTATTCTTTCTGAGTACATTTCCAAAGAAGATAAAATCTGCGCTAATCCAATCGTCTTTCTTCATTTCGCATTATTGAACACACTCATTCTGCAGAACGAATACAGGCCTGGTTAAGTACAATTTTAAGTAGTCATTGTCGCAGTTCACACGAGACGAAAATTAGGTGTTCACACGTATTGATAATTACTCTGCGTATTTTCATTTCTCTTTGCTCTTTCCTTATTTAAAAATGGCGAAAACTGAACTGTCACAAGATTATCGAGTGCCCTGACAAAGAGGAATGTGGGGAACTGGGATTTCCATCATGGCGGAAAGTAAATTTGCTCGTGCAGATGGAAGCGAGGTACATTTGGGATTGAAACATTTTGTAGGTAGTATCGTCGAAGCACTGCGGCATTCAGTTTTCCCGTTATCGAGAAATGAAAGTTCCTCATAGCACCATAATGTTGGTGAGTGTACTTCATCCAACCCCGCTCCAATTTTTTTTAGATTTGTCCACTAACAGCCGTTGCTTGTTATATTGCTGTTTCAAGGTTCTCAATTTTGCCTTGATATCAGCAATGGTTGTACCAGCTCTAATTTCGGCCATCTGCATACAAATATTCACTAAGGATTTATCTTTTTCCTTTTTATTTAAGTATCGTGTCTCGACCATCCCCCATTATACATTTTTTTTTTTCAAATTAATTTAAGTAGGTACTTTACTGTCCGAGAGATCAAACATAAATGAAAATAATATGACTTATCGGGAACGATGGAATTGGACCACAAAAGAGAACGTCAAAGATACTCACCGAATAAATCTAAATTGTGGAGTGTTTTTCATTCCCCTCCTCTTACACATATTTCCCTGCGCACCCTCACTAAACGATGAAAATCAGTGATTTTACTCTTGTGTGAACAGGCACAATGTTCATAAACGTCCGACAAAAATTAGAAATGACCGCGAAAATGCTAAATCTTAATTGTGAATTAATAACAAAGGAGAAGAATAGATCATCCTTTTTAATATCTCCTACAATTATTTTCTTTTCTTTTTCTAGAATTGTATTATTTTTCCATCAAAATAATTTTATAAATGAATATCTTAGTTTTCCCCACATTCCACAGTGCAGCATCTACTTCGCTTAAAAAAAGACTAATGTTATTGTAAACACACAATTTATTAAACAATTGCCAATAAAACTTTTATTTTCGCACTAAAAATTTGTTTTCTTTATCTCCTGCGCTTTCTGCAGTCAAAAAAATATGAATCCAGAATCCCAGATGCTGATGAGACTTATGACGTCTATGAACATATCTTCTGCACTCAGAAGATAAAGGTCTGTTCGATCAAAAATCTGTCTTTATCAACACGTCTAAATATAAATATAACGCAGATCTTTGTTAGGCAGACGTTTAGTCTTGTATTTTGTGTTCAATGCGCAATAACTAACAAAGGACTAATTTTAAATTCTTAAAAGAGTTTTTAAAATAAGTTGAAGCTTAACGTAACAATAGTATGTATTCACATACTTCAACAATCTTGTAAGGGAGCGTTACATTTGACCGAAAATAATTTCCCACGAAACGACTACCTATCTACTCTCTAAAAAGGTAGTGAATCGTATTAAAAATTTTGAGAAGCATGTGAAAATCGGTCTATCAAAATTATTTTATCCGTCGGGCAATTTTATTGTTCGTTCTCCGTGATTCTCATCGATATTTTGATCTCTATAGGTATGTTAAATTTTATGTAAGCAAAATGTTTTTAGAAGGCAAATTTGGGATAGGAAATGTATTTATTTAGAAAATTACTAACATAGGCTCCTGTCTGAAGACTTTACAAAAATTGAGCGTAGCAAAGAAGTTGCGTAAGCGTGCACCGTCCCCAAAAAGAGTGTTAAAAACCTTTGATCCCGCGTAGCGGCCCACCAAGATTACTGTTGACGCTGGAGCCTGCCTGTCGATTTTCTTTACCTACATTTTTGTACAGATTTATAGGTATAGTGATTATCTAGTACATAATATGTAAGTGATAATTAAATTGATGGTAAAAAATAATCTTTTCGAAAAAGCATTTGATTTCTTAAAAAAATATATTGCCGTCGCTTTGGTTACTACGAAATACGCAATCTGTGATTCTTATCAATCGGAGCAACAACAGACACATAATTTGTAAGTAGTCACTGTTGCCATCACTTTGTATGGAAAAGTTATCGAATTTCGGGAATCTGTTAATTATTAAAACGACTCAAACCCTCTTGGATTGGACAATTCAATGCAGTAAGCTATGAATCGGGAAAACTCTTAACGGGCATTGATCGTTGCGGTACAGATTATTTCTTGGATTTAAAAGACAAAAATAACAAACACCATGTGTAAAATATTAAATTGTTTCCCTTAGTATTTATTAACTTAAAATAGTTTGAGTCAGTAAAAATTATTTCATTTACATTCAACTTAGATCATACTTAAAAAAAAAGTCATAAGACTCCTTGTATATATATACATAATTAAATGTCAAATTAGATTTGTTAAGGTTTTGTTTACTCTTGTTTTTCATGTGAATATTGATATCTGTCTCGCAGATACTTACTAAAGCTTTACAAATTAATCATAATAATACTATATACAGTATTTTTGTTTCTAAAAAAAACAAAATAAATATAAATGTTGCACGTGTATGTTAAATAGTTTATAAATATATATTCAAGTTCTCCATTAGCGTAAAGTGTGTAAAAGTTAAGGCCATTCTGTCTTTGTTTCTTAATTCGTTACCAAAGAATGCTTGTTTGTTTTTTTACTTGAAAGAATCTATCTTTCAATCTAAATGTTACATATATGTATATTATATTAAATACGTTTGAAAAAGGAAAAACATTTTTGAAAGGCACTTGCTATAAGAAATAAAAAAAAAGAAAGCACAAGCGAATATTACAATCAATGCAAGCCGCATATAAGCACTCACTGAAGCAACTCTAAAATTTTACTTATCATCTATGTATATATAACATATATGTTTGTATAGTAATAAAAAAATGGAAAGCGGGAACAATTATTGTTGCCACTTGCCTTCCACACGAATTGTTTATTCTAGATCCTATTGCATATTGTAATCGGTAACTATCACGAGTAGTAGAGGTCTTTCGTTTGCATCATTTGATTCATTGGCATTGGCGGCGGCGGTTGTGGCGATATCGATATCAAGAGGATGGAGGCTGGTCTCATCTTCCGAGTGACCAACTAGTTCGAATGTTGCTGTTGTGTCAGCTTCGGATGAGTCCAGAGATGATGATCCGCCCTCTCCGCCACCTCCGTCTCCTTCAATGATGTCGGAAAAATCCTCCTGTTATTTGCCTTGCATAACATTGGCGCCATTATACAGGGAGATATTGCAACCTGCTTGGAAGTGATCGATTACTTGTTGCTTCAGCTGAAACACATGCTCTTTCAGATTCTTCACAATCAACGCGAGATCAGCATTTTCATTTTTTAGCGCTTTTACTTTGTCTTCAAGTTTAGAGATGCGCTCCAGTTTACGCTTGCGACACTTGGAAGCGGCTACGCGATTCCGTTGTCGTTTACGTTCCAATTTGATTTTCTCCTGATTCTCCAAATCGATGGGTGTAAGTTGGGGTGGTGATGCGGGTGGATTTTGTGGTTCGTCTTTAATAGCCACTGGAAATTCATCTATAATAAATATTTAAAATGTTTATTAAAATGTTGTTTATTAACAATGTTTATTATTTGCGTCACTCGTCGTTTACTGGCACTTACCCAAGTTGGTGTATGTAAAAGATCCACCGCTCATTCCATTTGTATGCGCGTTGTTGTTATCGCTGTTTTGTAGGTTTTGCAGAGCTTCAACAAATCCTTTGGCGAAGCCTTCTTGCTCGGATGTAACCTGGAAGAATAAATTGTTATGTTAGCACAAGTATAACAATTTTAGACGTCGTCTAATTTCATTTTGCAGAACAATGTCATATCTTGTTTTTTTAGAACATGCATTGCCAAATTTTGAGTATGGAGACACACTTTTTTAATATTTTTGAAATCTAGTTGTAAAAAATGTTGCCTATCAATTTATATAGTATTTCTGAGATATAAACGCAGAGCCGATGCAGATCAAACTGCACATATCGAGCCATAAGTTACAATTTTAACCCCAAACGTCTTGGTAAGATACTGCACGGATTCTTATTGTCAGGATAAAAGAAAAAAATATTTTATAGAAAAGAAAGATACATTAATAATGAAAACAACTAACAAAGAATACATTTTGATTAAAAATTCTTAGCCGTTCGGCAATATGTTTATCTATTTCTGATAGCATCTACATAGCTTCGTAGTATCGTTCAAAATATTTAATTTTTGATTGGTGTTGACACATAAACAACGCTGCTTCTGTTATCACAGACGTCGTCACACTAAGCACCCATCTAAAAAAATGGGAAGTGACAGAATTAGTACGAAGGCGTGTCAAACCTGTATGAATTTAGCCGTTCTTCAATTCAAACCTTGTCAAAAAGGTATCACCAGCAGTCACAGCGAGATTCCGGCTAATACCATTTCATGAATAGTTAAACAAAATTAAACATCTTCCGTTATCGGCAATTACAGAGTCTCAAACCAAGCTTCTTCTTCATTTATTAGTGTATGCGCAAATACATTTTTGAACGGCCGTGCATCTAGAAACTCAAAGTTAGTAAGATATTTTGAAAGAATCTGTGTTTCGATTAGTGATTCAATTGATTTAGTGGCGTGACATTTGAGGGGAAATGCCTTACGAAATGTAACGTCTGAGCACCCAGGTAAGAGTAAAACAGCTTATTTTGCCGTTTTATGTTAAGAATAATGAAATTATTAGGAGTAAATAAACATAATAATACATATATAGATATAGATATAAGAAATTTAAAATGAAAGACTATTAAGATGTAAGATCTATTCCCGAAAAATATTATTTTTACTGATTTTAACTTATTGCCGCTACCGAATGCAAAAAATTGTTAAAAGAGAATACGTAGAGATGAAAAAAAAGTCTTAAACAAAAATGAGTGGACTCTATACAAGTCCAATCGAAAACCGAGATTTCGGAGGAATCAGTTAGTGGACCATGCCTATTAACACTGCAACAACCAAATAAACATTTTTAGAAATTGTTCTACATACGAATATACTGGCTATTACGATTTCTTTATTATTAAAGCTGTGTCAATCGGTGTCATCCCTGGGATCACCAAAAAATAATTAAGTGGAACATGATCCCTCATTTGAAAAAGCGGCAATTTTTTTTTTAATATGATGATGTTTGAAACGGTTCCGTACAAAAACAAGATGCTGATAAAAGTATACTATCGTTAAAGGCTCTTAAATTAATTTAAGATTTCCCGAACAAGGTTTTTCATCTTTTTAACAACATTTCCGTGTATTTTTTTCTCGTTTTTTGCGAAAGCCAACATCTTTATTTTGTTAAATAAGAGAATTCTCTCTATGTTATATATCTGACAGTTTACCTTCTTCTACCACAGCATAACTTCTCTGTTTGCACCAAAACATATTTACCTTAGATGGAAACGTTGTCATATCCTGCAGCAGGTTCATTGGCATAAAAACCTTCTCCAAATCTGGTGTCGCCAGTTGTTCCAACAGCATGGGGGTGGGTACATTCTCATTCATCCTCTGTTTCTTGGCAGGATTATTCTTGGCCGTATTCAAATCCAATGAAATTGGCCGCTTCGAGGCATTACCGGGTGAGGCAAACTGCTGTTGTTTATCATCGAAGAATGTCGATTCCATTTTATTGATAATTCCCGATTGTAAATTGTTGTTATTGCTATTATTGATTATGTTGGCAGTAGATGTTACTGCGGCTGCTGCTTTTGCGGGTGTTTTCATTTTTTTTATTTCAACCAGCAATTTGAACACGCTATAAAAATAAATTCACTTCACTGAAGACAAAATTTCACCTCGTAGTGTACTTCTCCGTCAATGGATGTGTGCATGTGTGTTCGTGACAATCTGTCACTTGTTCACTATATAATATTTTAATCCAATTGGATAATATTTATTTCTCCGAGTGCTGTAGAATGTATATATTGACGATTTTAATTACTTTTGCAAAGTGTATTTTTAATATCACACCACACGAAATGTTATAAAAATAGCAATTAGCACGAGCTTTTGGTGGCTCTCTTCGTAGTTTGCCCGAACCTTGAACAGTATGGCAATTAACACTGACTCTACACTTTGTTTCCTATTCTGTCTTTTTTACTTTTAACCTTTTTCTCACAAATTTATTATCAGAAATATGTAAATAATAATAAAAAAAAAATTAATTTTCTATCGCACAAACACTGTTTTTTTTATTAAAACGCGACAGATCGCACACGTAACGAGAGATACACCTTACGCTAACGAGTGTTTACGAATGAATGAAAAGAGTTCGCCACCGACGGTGGAGAGAAAACTCAGTGAGTCATTTCGCTGCTAAAAATAGGAATCACGTCATCGCTCGCCGGTTGTATTGGTGGGAAATCACGAGATAGCTGTTGAAACACAACGTGATTGGTTGGAATCTCGTCTTGCTCTTTCGCTCTATTGCGTTTTTGTTGTTCGTTTTATTTTCCTGTTTTCTTTGTAGTTTGCCATCGTTTCGTTGTAGCAAAACAGAACAGGGTTGGGTTTGGGTTGTTTTGTTGGTTGAAATTGAAACGATAAAATGTGATTACATGTGGAGGAGGGTGGTGGGGTTTTTAATGTAAAATTTACAAGAATTTCGTTGTTTTGTAGGGTTTTCCCGTCAGGCGCTGAAGAAAACGTGCGATATTTCCATTTCGTGTGAATTGTTAACGGGGCACGGGGTGGGTTAAATACTGTTCCTAAGAATTTGAGGGAGCAAAATTGAAAGCTGTCTGGGGCTTGCTCTGCGGAAAAAACGAAACAAAGCCCTAGCAGCAGCAGAGCAGCCACTTGTGAGATTTTTATTTTATTGCTTTTCACGAGAAATGAGCACAGGCACACGATGAAATATGGTGGGTACATATGTGTGCGATGAAGTACCTACTACACATTTTAGTGTTAACTTTACCTGATCATGTAGCATTGCCAGCTATTTGTTTTCAATTAAGGCGATTGTGTGAAGGTGATTTGATGTTTAAGTTCAACCTTAATTCATAAACTCGGCACGAGTTAAATAAGTTTAGCGCCGAAAATTGATAGCTATGGGATGGCTGGTCTTTCTCCACCGTTTGGCGGGAGGGGTAATTTCATTAAAAAGTACATTGCTCTCATTTATTTTTTAATTAAAAACTGACTACAGTGCAACCCTCCTGCTTGGGCTCACGGTTGGATTCGGGCTGGGTGCGAGTTTTTTGTGTGTTGTTCTAAAATGTACCTAATGCACTTGATAATGACGGAAAATATAACCGAACAAACGTTAGACTTTTGTACCACTGTTATACCTTATCCCATAGGGGACCTACATATATAAGTTTTGATGCATAGTGCATTGTGCATTGTAACATAGAAAAATAATTTAGCTAGATATAGCTTGAAGTATATGGATCGACTAAGAATCGATAGCTGATAGATTCCGTACGTCACCATTTTTTTTGGCCCTTAAATTTTGAGCTAGAATGATGAAATTTGGTATACTTTTTTGTTCTTGCTTATGGCAGAACAAGAGTAGACATTTTTGAAATCTGCCCACTGTCACGCCCCCTTCTTAGAAAAACATATTTTTAAGTCAAACTGACCATTTGTGTACACTTCCTCATAGCATAACCAGGCGAAAAACGTTATGTCAACAATAATGTTATTTTCTATATTTCATCGCCATAAACCTGACATTTTGACATCATATTTTTTTTTCCTTTTTTGTTCACTCCTCTAACCCAAACAGTAAAAAAATACTTGTTTTTGACCCAACCATTATCAATTTTGGTGCCAAACTTATCGTACTCATGCCCTCCACGATAAACATTGGGTAAGCACTTACGGCTTGCCTTGTATTTAACTTCGGATTCAGCTACAAACTACAGTGGTCAGCCCTTAACTGAAATGTCATTATTGTTGTGGCCCAGGATCATCTCGGACTGTATAGCCACCTACCAATTTAAATAGAATAACCAATCCAATAGAGTTATGCAAAACCCAACGTCTCTACACTGGTGATAATTGAGTGCATAAAAAACAAAATGTGAGCAGCTCATTAAGCAACAACTGAATTTCAATTTAATTTTGTAAACGTTCGAAAATAGGTACCTACATACTATCGAATTCACATATTTTTAAGTATCGTAAGTTCTAAATTTAGAAATAAACACTCACATTATACATAGATTGCAACTGTGCACATTTTACTATGTAACTGATAAGTCTTCTAAAAACCACACTTGATAAGAGTTGGTATTTACGCAAGTCTATAAAAAAACACAGAAAGTCATTTTTAATAGATTAACGAAAAGAGTTACGTCTACAACAAAAGCCAAAACAAAAAAAAAAATACTTCCGCTGCCCAATTGGAAAATATGAAATGCAACCAATAATCAAAAACTGATTAGCAAAAACAAAGATACGCCAACAATCCATCCCACTCAACCATTAGACCCAGATACCTTCCAGCGAAACCATAACACCATCAGCAGTAGTCCAATTGCTACAACGTTAAGATACCTATTTGGATGAGTCATACACGTTGTGGATACGATTCAAAGCTAACAGGTATTCCGAATTTCCGATCCCAAGCAAGAAAAAAACGTAAACAAGTCATTTTTTCCTACCTCTATTCACCTTTTGTATTTTTTGTTTTTGTATTTTATTTATTTATTTTTGGATGGAAAGGAATGCCATTATGTCGTAGAGGATTTAGGTTGGAATTGAGAGATTTATTGAATAGGTGCAAGGCGAATTTAACTGATAAGCGCAAATGGGTCAAATTAATTTGTGGATGAATATTAAGGTATTTTGAATGAAAAGTCAGTAGGTAGTATGTACATTATTTTACAGGTAGGCACATTTCTGTTATGGTAAAAGGTGAGTCCTTCGATTAACAATCGTGATGAGAATAATACTTGTTAATTAGGTAGTAGCAGTATGTATTCGGAGGGTTACATCTGTAATAACATGTTTGTAAAAATTAGAAAAAGTGGAAAGGATTTTTGTTTATGATTTAAAAACATCACATATTTAAATGGGAGACATTGTTTACATTTACCCTTTGCAGGTCTGTTTCGTTTTGCTTATTAATCTCTCTTTATAATTATGACTTTGCAGATTTAGATTTCTATGAAAGTATTATACCTTCTATTCGTTCATTAAAGGAGTCTCCTATATTAGTCAATCTGACTTTTATCAGCACAGAAATACAATTAAGCGAAGCAATTTAAAAGCTCAGTATCATGTTTGCGATTTAAACTTAATTATCAAATGGACCACACAAAACGCAGATGTGGAATAGCAATACATAAAGGGTGATCCATTTCGAGGTTCCCTACTTTTTTAAAGAAAAAAACACAGAAAATTCAAATTTAATGGAGAATGTTTATTATCATTTGAAAGAACATTCTTTGGCATTTATTTTTTGAAGATTATGTCTATCAAATGTTGGCCGTTGCTATGTCGCAGATGGTCCATCCGTTGAGTCCAATTTTCGATCACTCGTTCGAGCATTTCGACTGGTAACTGGCGAATGACAAGCGTGATGTTTTCCTCCAAGGCCTGAATCGAAGCGGGTTTGTCGGCATAAGCTTTTGACTTTACATATCCCCACAGGAAAAAGTCTAACGGTGTGATATCACACGATCTTAATGGCCAATCGACCGGCCCAAAACGTGAAATTATGTGCTCACCGAAATGTTCTCTCAATAAGTCCATTGATTGATGCGATGTGTTGGAAGTGGCGCCGTCTTGCTGAAACCAAATGTCGCCGAGATCACGAGCTTCAATTTCAGGCATCAAATAGTCGGTTATCATGGCACGATAACGGTCGCCCTTGACGGTTACGTTCGCACCGGCATAATTTTTAAAGAAATATGGACCGATGATTCCACCGGCCCACAAACCACACCAAACCGTTGTTTTTTTCTGGATGAAGTGGAAGTTCTTCAATCTCTTCAGGTTGCTCTTCGTCCCAAATGCGGCAATTTTGTTTGTTTACATACACATTGAGCCGGAAATGGGGCTCATCGCTAAACAAAATTTGCTTCGAAAACGTCGGATTTTCTTGGAACTTTTCAAGAGCCCAAGACGCGTAAGTCTTTCCATTATGAAATGCCAAACAATACTAAACAAAAATAACATGACAGCATGACACGACTCACACGTGATCTGTCAAAAAAGGCTATTGAAAAAAGTACATATCTCTACTTGGATCACCCATTATAATACGTATAAAGTGTATACAAACTTGTCGGATTACAGATCTCCACCTATTTATCTCGGACTATTAATTATTTTTTATCAAAAATCAAAATTTTAGATTTATATTAACGCATCTGTTTGTCTACAAAACGGTAAAGGGCATCCTTTCATCCTCTTTGATCGCGTTGCTTTCATTCATTCATTTCAAGCGCCCTAGCATCTGCGCTTTCTTGATCGATAAACCGAAGATTTGGACTTCAATGTTGTCTCAAATCTGAAGACTCGGATTCAAAGTTTCTTTTGGCTGGAGCGTGAATATTTGTTCTCTCAATGTGGGTGTGACACTGTGACAAGGTACTCGGCATGTTTGTACTAAATCCACACTTTGGTACAGCTCATAAAGTTGGTGGTTGTATCTTCTCCTTCATCCGCTTTCTTCACTAAAGAAGCAACAATTCGAAAAAGAACTTTTCGTTCTTTAGCGTTGTAGAATAAGACTAACATGTTTGCTATCTCGGAACCTAATTCTGTTCGATAGAGCAAACATTTTCGAGTACAGGGTCCAAACGGAATGACCAAATTCTGGTCAACGCTCTATAGAGCTATAAACTATGGATGCTATCATAACCCGCCTTAAATTATATGAAAGTATGAAAATTTCGTCTATGGTCGATCTGCTGGACCGGACGCCACGCTAGTACGTGTCGACAAGTGTGTTGCAGAAAGACTTTGAGATATTCACCCAGTATGTTTGATAGGATCTTATATCCGACACTTAGCAGGGATATGCCTCGGTAGTTGGTGCACGATATGGGATCGCATTTCTTGTAGATGGGACACAGTGAGATAATATTTCAGTCAACAACACACTCTCTCCATTAGTAATTCGTTGATGGATTCGTGCATTAACAATTCTATTCCAACACCTCCGTATTTGAAGAGCTCTACTGTTAATCCATTGGAACAGACGGTCTTGCTGTTCTTCAGCTTCTTGAGTGCTGCGCTAATTTCTTCAATACTAGTAGGGAGTTAGGGACGTTACATATTCGACGTATGTATGACGTATGTTTTAACCAGTTGAACATCTATGAGAAGTACATACTTATACAAAAAAATTGAGTCACTCCCAAACTGTACCAATAAACAACTGTGGTATACTTTTAGGTGTGTAAGAATTGAATATGCAATAAGAGTAAGTTAAGTATGATGACGTGGCCCTATTAAGAAACAAAACTGGTAGAATGCTTATTAACTAAATTAATAAACTGTGTAAGACGAGGAGATTTTACCTCAGGATCGTGGGTTGGAAAGATTGTCAAACAATCACCGGATCCGTCGTGTTGGTAGCAACGCCGCTGTGCGAAACTCTCTGCCGCGATGAGTGCTGTCCGAAGACCGCAGCAAACGCTGAACCAAATGATACCCCAAAGTGAGGAGATTTCAAAGACTAAAAATTAAAGTCTGTTTTTAGGCGGCAAACGACTAAGCGAATGCCAAAGAAGATTACTTTATTTAACAAAATAAAAATGAATAAGAAAAATTAAAAAATGAAAAAGTTGTGTGTGTGTTGACTGTGGAAAACCCGAAGCCAAACAATATTATAAGCGATCGAGTGTGCGATGCTCATAGACAGTGGAGAACCCGACCGTCGTATGACCAGCTCAAACTAGATTTCAAGCGATCGAGTGTGTGATACTCATATACAGTGAAGAGCCCGACCGTCGCGTCGTATGACCAGCTCAAACAAGATGTCAAGCGGAAGACACAAGTGTAGCACTTTTCAAGACAGTGGAAGAAGTACCCAACCGTCGCTGCGAAATGCTAAACCTGAGTGATGTTATCGAAGCTCTTGAATATCCTGATTGGGGTGGTCGCTGAGATTCTCCAATATTTTACGAGACAGCATCATCATGAATTGTTCGATGGGCAGGCATCTCCCTTCATCGTAGAGCCTCTTCGTCCTGATATATTTCAGTGTTGTAGGGTTTCGATGTAGTCCGGCGCAAGAGCGTAAAATCTTCCTCTCGAATACTCCAATCCTTTCCATGACAGTGGGCGAAATGGTGAACCAAATGGGAAAGGCGTAGGTAATGACAGGCCTTATCAGCTGCTTATAAATAAGCAACTTTGTCCTTTGGCTAAGTCCACTTCTCATCCTTAATAGAGGGTGCACCAAATGAAGTGCAAAGCTGGCTCTTTTGAGAATGTTCCTGGAGTGGTCATTAAATTTAAATTTCTCGTTGAAGTTTATTCCCAGATATTTCGTCTTTGGAGATGGAGAAACTGTTGAGCCATCCGGGAGGGTGATCTTGATGTTCCTGCTTCTTCGTACTAAAGTTGATTTTCTTCTTCCTCCAAGAACGGTCATTGGAGTTCTGAAACAGATGAGCTCCGTCTTGTTGCTGTTGATTTTCAGTCCCCTCTTCAGATAGTAATCCCAGAGTTTCTTTATATGTTCCTCCACTCTTCTTGTTGCTATTTTCGGGGAAAGAGAACTAGAATAGGTAATGGAGTCGTCAGCATAAAGTAGCGTATTACAGCCTACTGCGTTTGTTGGTTGATCTGCAGTGAATAGATTGAAAAGGAATGGTCCCAACTTCGATCCCTGTGGTACTCCAGCGTTTATCATTTTCGTCCCAGATTTTGAATCGTTTACGTGTACAAAAAAGAATCTATTTGTTAAAAAACTATTAATTATTCTTACTAGATATTGCGGGAAACCAAACTGAATAAGCTTGTAGATCAATCCTTTGATACAAACGCTGTCGAAGGCCTTTTTGATGTCGAGGAGGCATGCCACTGTTGTTTCTATTTTGTTTAGCCCTCGGGTGACATGATTGTGGATCCGTAGCAGGGGGTGGATAGTTGAGTGCATCGACCGAAAACCATATTGGTTGTTAGGTATAAATCCTCTTTCCTGGCTCACAAGGTTCAGCTTCCTTAGCATTATTGATTCCAAAACCTTGCTAACGAAACACAGCAAAGCAATGGGCCTATATCCTTCAACACATGAGCGACTCATTTTCTTCGGAACTGGAACAACTTTTGCTATTTTCCAACAAGATGGAAAGTAGCTGTTGTTTAGACAGTTATTGAAGATAATCGTTAAGAATAGTAATGCCAGACTTGGTAACTAGTGATGTTGCATCGTAAAAAGCACTGCTTTTATATGCTCTGTGGAGTGATTTAGATCTTAAATGTTCCGCTGATAGATCAATTAAAGCTTTTACGATTTGATCGGTTACATATTGTATAAAGCTTTTGCGAGAGAAAAAGCTTTTATTTGGTTTAACGCTTTTTTAATGATTGGATTTAGGTTTTTTTTTTTGGTTAAATAAATTTTGTTTCGGTTTGGTTACAAAAATTAACTTAAAATATTTATGACAAAAAAGTAATTTCTAAATAATATAACAATTTATGTATAGATATAAATCTGGGTTGCTACAACTGGGTTTTTTTTAATTAATAACGGAAGAGATATGGTTAAGAAGATAAATAGAATGAAACAGAAATCGTCTTAAATGATAATGCAAAATGAGGGCAAGAGCAAATATGTGGTGTGTATGAACACTCAAGAATCAAGATTAAGGGCCCAGTTATATAATTGGAAAACGTTTCAAAACATGATTATATAAAAATGTTTTAACATTAAATCATAGTATTCACATAAAATCACTTCCTAAATTTTTCGCTGATCAGGATTTATTTACGTGAAGTAATGATTGCCATTCCACCGAACTGAAACGGAATTTTCCAATAATTCCTATAAGAAGCTAGGGGGGTGACATTTCAATTCCATCATGTGTTGTGTTCCCAAAAATGGGCAAAATGTAGACAATAAGATTGTCTACATATCTTTCTCTGAAACTTTTTGAAAATTCTTTACGGTTTGGTCAAAACCTACGTTTTTCTAAAACGGGAGCGTGGTAGTGAGGGGATTTTAAACATTTTTAAACATGTTTTGCTGGGAGCACCAATTTATACTACTCGAGTGATTTGTCAGATCATTACGAGAGGAGGGCCAGTAAAATATAATTTAATTGTTGCTACCGCTGGGAACCGAAACCAAACCCAGCGCGCAGTTCGCGCATTAACCATCGCACATAGAAAATCTGTCTGAAATGATTTATTTTCATTAGAATTGACTTTTACAATTTACATATTTCCTATTTTTGTTGCATTTTCAAAATTTGAAAATTCAAATTCAGTTTAGAACTATTTACATGCTAGACAAAAATTCATGAAAAATACCCTACTTTACTAATCAACTACTAAACTAACTTACTGGGCGTATACGGGCCCTCAAAATTACATAATAATCGGCCTATTATCTTGTTCGATTTATTCAAATTATATTTATTTTTTGTTAACTATTAACTACGATTAACTTCATTACTACACCAGTTACGTAGCAGGCGTAACATATGTAGTTATTAAAATAAAAGAAAGGGTCATTTCTTCCATCTCTGGAATTATCACGTCATTTTATTGATTTATTTCGAAGCAAAATCAATTTTTTCTCTGAAACTGCTACTACCACATTTTTGTTCGAGTTACAGGAAATTTAAACTCCACCTAGTCGACAATTTTTGTAGTACATGTTATTTAATACATCCACCGAAAAAATCCGTTACATTATAGCAGTAAATTCAGCATTATAGACACAAACCAAAAATGAACGGTTAATACAAAAACTGTCTCTATATATTGTTCATACGAAATTTTAATTCGTAATAATTCACGTGATTTTATTTGACTTTTCTACGGAATAAGTATAACATCTAACTTAGCGGCTTTCGGAAGTGTGTGTCTTCTGTTTGTGATGGCACGTAGCTGGACATTGATCGCTAGAACCGTTTTTCAGTGTTTGCAGATCTGCTCAGTGGCATCCGTCACACTCCTGTTCTCCCAGTAATTCTTTGGCAGATTTTAAGGGGCGATCGCCGAACTCCCGTTGCATGGCGTCGGGCCAAACGCACGGTCGCGGCGTCGAGATTTACTCGACGTTTCGCATGAGGTCAGCGACACTCCCAAGGTCTGCCACTTTCAAAATTTCTTGGTTAAGTAACTTGTAGCTTAGCTTCGGATTTTCATAAATTTGCTGTTCAGAACACTTCCATAACTGTGGCATTGCCGAGCAATTTGCCCGTAAATTTTTTTTCAAGTAAGCTGTAATAAATTACTTGAATAACTAACGGTTACTTGGCGCCCACATAGTGCCAGCAAGTAGTAAATAGTGAGTAGTTCTGATAAGCAGGCTAGTTTTCATGAATTTTTGTGCTTGTAAGTTAGTTTTAATTAGGAGTTTCAATAAAAATAAATATAAAAAAAACCCTATATGTTTGTTTATAGTTGAATCAACTATTTATTTAAATATCTAAGCATTTTGGTGGATCTTAGAGACCCTCAGACAGTGACATCAATCTTGAAAGCAGTATCTGTTCGAATATTTGGCTTGGTTCTATTAGCTTTGAACCACAATATTTCAGAGGAAAATAGTATCCATCCCTTGGGTTACAGGCGCTTTTGTGTAGATATGTAAAATTAATCAAATAAATTCAATTTTAAACGATTTTCTATGTAGCTGATTTGCGTTTGTTTCGTTACTGATCAGACTATTTAAAGAAGATTCAACCGCAAACTTAATAAGGTGGTCAAAAAACTACAATTTGATTTTTAAAATGGCTGAGAGATGTTGATACATGGATTATTGTTCCACGTAGGAAAATGAAGTGACTAGGTTGAAGATTTTTGGTGGTTTCTTACCACAGTTCTCTTGCCAAAAAGGAGTCTCAAAGCGCGAACAAAGCGCGAAGAAATAGATCAGTGATTATTTTATATCGCACAAAAATACCGCTCCTTTGTAAATGGGCATGTACTATAACGATTATTTGTATTCATTTTTATTTTAATTCATCTTAAAACTAACTTACACGCTAGACGAAAATTCATGAAAAACTAGCCTACTTATCAACTACTTAACTAACTTACTGGCCTTATGAGGGCGTCCTAAATAAAGCGATAACAACTTAATTCTAATGCCTCTGAGCCTATTATCTATTATGTAAATCTAAAAGTACAAAAGTTTCTCAACTAACTATAACTACGTTAACCCCCACAACAGTTTCTCCTGTTGCAACCTACTCCGGCGGTCCCAGTCGGACACAACCCTGCTGAACCACAGGCGCTCTCCTCCGCCCTAAGCGACGAGGTAGCGTTCGTATAGGAGCCGCCTTTCCACAGTTCGTCGGAAGACGAGGTAGCGGAACTGCCGATCTATCCTGTATCAGCCCTCGACTATCAAAATAGTCAAGTATCAAGATGAGACTATTGCTCGAAGTCATCGCTCTTGCAGCGTGAAACCGAATGAATTTCGCTAGAAAATTGTCTATTCTATATACGTTGGCCCCGTTGTATAGGACCTGGTTGGAATAGTATTTTGTGTAGTCAGATACTGGTGTTCCTGAAGTCCCCTCTAACCATACGGTATCGAAAGGCACAGCGTAGCGTCAGCTGTCCACAGCTTCAGGGGTAAGTGTCGCAGTAAAATGTTACATATACCATAGACTTTAGCTGACTGGAGTTGCTCCTTCGAGATTAACAGGGGACTAGACCCACTTCGCTCGGCGACTATGGCGTTTGCCAAGTTTTCGTCATCAAACCGGGTGAAACCACGGTTCTCAGATCGCCATTGCGTTATGTCGTTTCGGAGGTAGAAATGATGGAGCTGGGCATTGTTTTTCAGGACTCTGTTCGGGCGAATGCTTTCATTCACCTTATACACTTCCTGAAAGACAGCCCCCACTGCCTGCACTTTCTCCTGAGGATCTTCAATAACATAGAAATCGGCGTCGAAGACGGCTTCCCCCGGATCAATTCCTGCTGTCAAAAGTATGTTTGTATTGTCAGTTGTTCGTTGGAGCTTAATACACGGAAGGTCGTTATGACCTTTCCTCCTAAAGATCTTATTAATTTGTGAAAACATACACGGGTCGCTGGAATTTACGGCCCGAATTCTGTTGTTCCAAAATAAATTAATGGACAACCGATAGTTCTTCTTGATCAATTAGTTGATTGAAGCCTTCAGCGACTTATTTTCGGGTCGCGTGGTTTTGTCAGTCGTCTGTACAAGAGTTTAAGTCTTGCCAGAAGTCCGCTTTTTTGTCTGTGTAGTGCGTCAATGGTCGCGTTTCTGTACAAAGGCGTTATATCTAGTTCTTTGTATTTCGGTATCGTCCTGTTCATTGAATAGTTTCGTCCATTTGTTGTTAGTATTTGTCGATCTCGTTGTTGTTTAAGTCTTGTCAGAAGTCCGCTCTTTTGTCTGTGTAGTGCGTCAATGGCCGCGTTTCTGTACAAAGACGTTATATCCAGTTCTTTGTATTTCGGTATCGTCCTGTTCATTGTTCTTTGAATTGTTTCGTCCATTTGTTGTTAGTATTTGTCGTTGTTCGTTAGGTTTCTGTTGTTTGGTGGTGAAATGTCCCTCCAACGTAGTCCTCTTGATAAGGCCAGCGCATCTTACCGTAGTTGTAGGAATGCACAGACACGTACTCCTCGAACGCCACAAGCTCGTTCAAAAGCTCTGTCATTAACTGTCAGTCTTGTGTCTCGCAGTAAAAGATCCAGAAAGGCGCCGCTTCTCGTAAACGGTGATCTATCTGTGGCGAGAATGTCGATCCTATATTCAACATTGTAGTGGACCATCCAATTGTATAGATGGTTACCCCGAGGATTATGATGGTTACCCCGAGGATTAAATAATTTTTGGTAAAACGTCTACTACAGTATGTTGGATGTTGTTGAACGAGGGTAATGGTTGTAACTCTGACTGGGGCATGGTCCGTTTCAATAGCGGATGAAGAAATTTTTAGTCGATTTGAGAGAAAAAAAAACTTCAGTCCCGGTTGCGTTGACGGGCTACGGAGACGAAGATTCAACCAAGAACTATACGAGCTGTACAGCGACAAGCCTCTAGTTGAAAAGCTCTTTGTTTGACGTTTAAGATGGCTAGGACATGTAAAACGAGTCTTCGATTCCCAACCAGACATCGGACGCAGTAGAGGAAGACCTCGTCTTAAGTGGCGCACAGAAGATGAAACCGTACTCAACCAACTTGAAGTGCGCAACTATAGGCAGTTAGCTAGTTGTGGAGGCATGTAGGCTACTATAGTTAATAAGCAAAATAACCGTATTTGGCCAAAGACGCAACACCAAAAATTCACTTTATTTCTTTAAAAATGCGGAAGAAGTGCGTTTTTGTTGCTGAAAATTGAAGATATTGGTGTGCAATACATCTAACGAATCAATCGCGTTGTTGAGGGAGACGTTCGATAAAAACATTATCTCAAGAAATGGTCCTTGCAATTGGGCACCAAGATCTTTTGATTTGACTCCATTGGATTACTTTTTGAGGATATCTAAGCCCGAGCTATTGAAGCTTTGGAAGTCAACGTAACTCTTGTAATTTATCGAATACCGTCCGATATACTTGAAAGAGTGGTCGATAATTAGACTTACAGAATGGACAATTTATGTATTAATCGTGGCAACATTCGAATGAAATTATTTCCAAGCATTAAAGGCATGAACCAACCTAACAACTCAAATAAAGATTTGATGTATTGAGACATTGATTTGCATGTGTTTTATTTAAAAAAAGAACTCCAGTATTCCAATATTGCATACTTCTTTCATTAATACACATCAAAACATTGAAAGGGGAATTTGAATTTCGGTAGTAGCTCTTATGTTGTTCTGGTGACTCTAAAAGTTAACATTCTGTCATTTAGTTCTCTTGCAAGCAGGCAGCAGAATCGTTTCTACACCTTATCTTTCCATTTCATTTCATTTCCGGATGGTCTCTCGAACCATATAGCTAACGAAGTATATTCGAATTCGATATGTATACATTTCAATAACGGAATCAGATTATAGGCCGAAAGCCATTAGAGTTATGATGTTATTTTTTAATTTATAGCGCCCGCATAGAGCGAGTAAGTTAGTCAAATAGATGGTAAGTATAATGAATTTTCATGAATTTAATTAAGTTGTAAGTTGCAGAAAAAAAAAATTAATTAAGAAAAAGGTTGGTCATACCAAAGAGTATGGAACTATATAGAGTAAGCATCACAGCTAAACATTTTGTAGCCGTTTCAGACGCGGGCGGTAAGTGCGAAGGGTAAATTTCGTAGATCATATGCGTCGGCAAGACTGTTGTTTGATGCGGGAGTAGCTATGTGAACATTGGGGTATCAATATAAGTACCCCGCATAGAAAATATTCGTTGTATGAGATGCGCACTCTATGTAGTTTTTTACTCCTTGGTCATACCTAATTTCATAAATTTAACAACTGGGCTTTCTGAGTTATTTTAAAGTGAGCACTTTAAAACAGCATGGTCCATTCGAAGAAGAAATTTCATGTCATCGAGTTTTTTTTTTGTAATTCTTCGTATTCAGAATTAACGAATAGGGAAATCAAATCGAATTTGCTCGAAAGCTTTTTTATAATTTTTGCGCACCTAAATTGTTATGAATTACTTCATTGTACATCATAGGCGTGAAGATATAAATGATCTGCAAACATTTTGATTCATTGCTTCAACTTAATAGGCTCACCTCACTAGAGAGAGCATTATCAAAGAAATGTGAGTTGAACTTCGAGAATCAACACTAGTGGAAAATGCAAGACGCTTAAAATTCCAACTCAAAACCATAAAAATAGTAACTAACGCTATGTCAACCACCATATTGGTCAATCAAAAACCAATTCAAATAATTTGAATACTGACAAAATCTATAGTTCCCACGGTTTAGCATATAAACGTCTAAGGCTGCTTGATAACATATGTCAATAACTGCCGTATAATTAAATGGAATGTGACATTTGAGAATAGATAAATGGTAAAATAAAAGAAAAATGTA
The DNA here is from genome assembly GCA_949824845.1 of Rhingia rostrata. Classification (NCBI taxonomy): domain Eukaryota; kingdom Metazoa; phylum Arthropoda; class Insecta; order Diptera; family Syrphidae; genus Rhingia; species Rhingia rostrata. The sequence continues at coordinate 38,844,941 of OX463758.1, read as the reverse complement.
TGAGTAGGCTACGATTCGCTGTGTAGATCGTCTTATACCCTATGTTATCCCATCTCTGGTATAAACGTACTTAAAGTAGGCGTGGATTAAATTTATATTAAGATGAAATTTAGTAGAATGTGTGTATATACAAATTCTTAATATGCAATCCAACTTCCATAACAGTTTTTTTTCAATGAGCCCGAAAAAATAGAGTCTGGCTCTAAACTATTTCGGAATGAGATGAAAAGAACTGCATTGTCGAAATACGTTGTTAATTCTTGTATTTATTCAATGAATTTTGTAGATAAACAGATTTTTAATACTTTATACTCGATAACTTTTTTCTTGAGACGAAATTCATGAATGAAAGAAGATTCAATATAAAGATATAATAGACAATATTTTTTGTATTTCATAAAAAAAATCTAAAGAAATATTGATCGGCCATTGATGGGATGGCCATCTCTTAGGCATAAATAGGCATGTCTCGAAGTACATAGTGAACCCTCATTTATTTAATATATGAATTTTTATTTTAATTTATCTTAAATCTAACTTACATGCTAGACAAAAATTAATGAAAAAACTAGCCAACTTGTCAACTATACTTAACTAACTTACTGGCCCAATGCGGGTGCCCTAAATTACACGATAACTTAATACTTATGCCTTTCGGCCTATTATCTATTTCAAATATAATTATTCTTGTTTTTTAACAAATCAACAAACGTTTTTTTTCTTAAACTTGGTATCGTATTTTTATTTTATTTCATTTTATTTAATACTTACATACTAATTACAACTACTTATGACCTACAGTATAAAGACAAATTTTCTTAATTTTTTGTTCAATTTGATATAGCGACTGAACTGCTCACATTACGCTAACCTAATGTTTACCCAAAAAATTATGTAAATTGATTCTCTCTTTAATAGAAAAAATAATTTACCGTTATCCAGAAGAACAGCTTAGAAACAGATTAAATTGTTATTACTATTCAAAGAAGTGGTGCAAAGAAGGCGAAATAAGTATAAAGACACTGTGTTTAATCTTAAAGTATTAAGGTTTTTAGGATTTTTTCAATTTAAAGTGTGCGAAAATATTTAAGCAGTAATTCCATAGGTAAATTGCACTTCCTGCGACTCGAAATGAAAATAATTGAATCTTAATTTAGCCATGCCCCGCGGAACCCATTTGACCACGAAGAAGAGGCAATAATCGCAACTCATAAAGAGCACGGCCTATCAAATCGGTCAATTGCTACCAAGAGAGGACGATCCCTTACCGTTGTCTGTAATTTTGTAAATTCGGGTGAAAATGATGGCCCTGCCAGGAGATCTAGTAGACCAAGCGTTCTTAGTGCCCGTAAAGAGAATATTAGATCACATGAAGCCAGGAGAAAGAAACTGAATGCTGGTCAGATAAGGCGCAAGTTGGACCTTCCAGTAGGTGTAAGAAGAGTGCAGCAAGTGTTGAAGGAAAATATCAATCTTCGATACACAAAAACGATGAAAAAGCCGCTATTGCAGCTGCATCATAAGGAGGCCAGACTAAGGTTCGCCAGAGACCACATGGCATGGACCGGGAATGAGAATCCGTTGTTTTTTCTGATGAGAAAAAAATTTAATTTAGACGGTATAGACGGTTTCAGTTTTTATTGGCTTGATTTCCGAGACGACAAAGCAGTGAAAATAAGCCGGCACTCCGGAGGTGGAAGCGTAATGGTTTGGCGTGCGTTTGGATTCCATGGAAAAATCCCTTTGACGTGGGTACCACCCAAAATGAATGGTGCAAAATACAAGGAGAAGCTGGAAAATGCCCAAGACGAATTTGGAGAAATTCCGGCGGGTGAACATTTTATTTTTCAGCAAGACAATGCTGCCATTCATACGGCAAGAACAGTCCGCGAATGGTTTGAATTCAGCGGGACAAGGTGTTTACCGTGGGGGATCTATACGAATGGGTGGCAGTACAGGAATGTGGAAGAGCTTAAGGCACAAATAATCCAGGCATGGAACGAGCTCAATGATGAAATGTTGCATAGCTTGATAAATTCTATTATGAATAGAATTTTTGAAGTTATTGAGAACCAATGCGGCTGTACGAGGTACTCAGTACCTCGTACAGCCGCATGTACAATCCGCATGTACAGTTTGGTAGTTAAAACAAAAACAAAAAACAAAATTCTTTGTTTTATGCTTAAAATGCCTACTGTCATTATTCTTATTTCGCAAGAAAAAATAATGTTTTTTGAGCTCATTAACGATGGACCTAAAAAACAATGCATGGTGTTCAAAAAACAATTTTTGTTTGATTATAAAATTGAATAAAGTAATTTTTTTTCCCCTTTAGAATATACTCCTCAAATTTCCTCACTTCGTAATAAATTCATATCAAACTATAGAGCCGCCCGTGTCGCCTATATCGTTGACTTTAATTAAAATTACTTAAAAACTAATAAAAACTACGTAAAAATAACTTAAAAACTAAAACAGCCCCAGTAAGAGTTTTTAGACTTTTTTTTGTTTTGTTTTGTATTTTTTTTGTGCCACTCTGACTAGAAACTATGTAAGTCGGCCATACAATTTGTAAGTCAACTATGTTTATCTATCTAAGCAACCACAACAGGTTCTCCTGTTGCAACATACTACGACGGTCCCAATCGGACACACTCCTGCTGAACCGCAGGCGCTCTCCTCCGCCCTGAGCGTGTGATGTCTCGGTTGTATAGGAAGATTAGTGAAGCCGCCGTTTTGTATTGTATCAGCCCTCGACTATCCATATATAGGAAAACTTTGACCGGAATAAAGCCGTTTAAACGCGCACTCTCAAAATATTCATCATTGGGGTAGAAGGACCCATAGATTAGACTATTGTTCGAAGCCATCGCTCTTGCAGCGTGAAACCGAATGAGTTTTACCAGAAAATTGTCTATTCTGTTGATGTTGGCCCCGTTGTATAGGACCCGGTTGGGATAATATTTTGTGTAGTCAGATACTGGTGTTCTGTGAAGTCTAAGGCAGCTTCTCAAAGGCTGCCTCTCAAACCCCCGTATATTTTCCATTTGAGATGGGGAAACATTGAACCACAACGGGCACACATAGGCAATCATCGGCCTGATGAGGGCCATGTAGCAAATCACCTTCAACATGCTGCCAAGACGAATGCTATAAAAAAACTGTCTTGTCAGACGGTCTCCTAGCTCTCGCCAGAGCAGCATCTGGATATCTTCCGAAATATAGGTACTGATCTAACCAGATGTCAAGGACCAGCTTGCGCCAGGTCTCTCTCGTATCCCTTGAAGCCTTAGACAACAGTGTTCTTAAAAAAGAATAGTTTCCGATTTCTTAAAGTTGATTTCCAACTTCCAGTCATCACAATATCTCTGGATCTTGTTGGAGTTATCCTTTCCCTTTTTCGGGAGAGGATGAACAACCGCCGTCTTCCGCCGTACTGGATAATATGCATTATTCAGAGCGTTGTTGAACAGCGTGGCGTAAATGTCTACAGCTTCAGGGGGTAAGTGTCGCAGTACAATGTTGGATATACCATCTACTCCCGCTTATTTCTTTTTCTTTATGGAGTCGAATATGATATGAAGTTCCACCTTCGAGATTAACGGGGGACAAGACCCACTTTGCTTGGTTGCAAATGGTAGTTTTGAGGATAGGGTTCCACGCGACTGCAGGTCACGCAAAGTGTTTCCAGATTTTCATCAATAGTAGAATCATTTTTTAGTGCTTTTTCTTTTCCTTTTCTACTCTACTTTTCGATCGTTATTGTCGCTGGTGCATTCTCAGTAGATTAGCTTCCTTCCTTCGTTTTTTTCTGTTTTGTTTTTTATTATTTTGTCACGAGCAATTGTTTGTCAAGCAGGTAGTGTGGTGAGCGGCCCAAAAACTACCCCGCCCGCCCGACGAGCAGAGTGCCGTGCCCTTCTCACTTACATTGAAGATGCCTCTGCGGCCCGACCCTGGCTCACAATAAGTTATATTTCTTTATGTTAAAAACAGAATATAAAACGAATGTATCCCTATGGAATGCAATATAAAAAATAAAATAGGTGACACTGTTGTGTCATAGTCAATATGACAGTTGATTAGGTCTGGAGACGGAAACACTAAAGCTCAACATATAAATCGAAATTAATTGAATACTTTATGTGGATATACAAATTTACATATATTATGGCACTAATTAGTATCATATTTAATTAAATTCATTTATCTACAAACCAAACTCCTAAGCTATATAAATGTTTCATATAATTTAAATTTAATGAACAATGCTGAAAGCGAAAAATTTACATAATATGCCAAAAGATCTTTCTCACTATGCTTCGCAAATTGTAATATTTTTTTTTGTTTTTAAGAGCTAATTTACTATAAGGTCGCACCTTTGCAAAGTCGCATTGTGTGAAACTTTTTATTTCATTAGTTTGACATACGAGTCCCAATATATAGTATTCTTCTCTGACGTACATTAGCATTTCATCCAATTAAATTTTTAGCAATCATTTAAAATGCAAAAATATATTTTATTGATAACCAGTGAATGGTATCAAAATCAACACGATTAACTCGTCGGTGCTAGATACTTTTAATTTACGGAACAAGGGTAAAACTGTATATTCATTTTGGTCATGTGAGTTTGAAAAAAATCAATTTAACACACAAAAAATCCAATTAAATGTCACATATTAATATGATCTTCCGCTTTCACTGTGAGGTAGGTGTAAGATCAAATACCAACCATGCGAGAGTTTGACGATTGAAATATGGAAAAAGACATTTTTACAACATATTGTTCCGACAGTTTATCAAATTCTTTTTTTTTTCTATTGCACATGCCTTGGGGAAGGGTATACAAATGTGGGCGTATTTTAAAATGATTAAGAGACGAAATGTTCACATTATCATAACCAATGATCCAGCATGTAAAGCTTTTTTGAATATTTTATAATTGTACCAAAAAACTTTTTTTTCTGAAAAATATTCTTCTTGATATTCTTCAAACACTGAATCGACTCAACAAGCGATTCTGAGTCGATCCATATACTTTCAGGTATATCTAGCTAAATTATTTCTGAACATAAAACGAGAGAGTACAAGGCCAGGAAATGTATTTTGCCTGTTGCGCTGTCTTGTAAATCCTGAAAGGCTTATGGCATTTTGAAAACCAATTTTTGCAATATACTAAGAGAGCTTTGTAACTTTATTGTTTGCCGTGGCAGATATTTATCAATTTCTTATGTATTAATATTTCAAGCCGCAAAACTCTTACATTCTAATATTTTAATAAACACAAAATACAATCCAAACGACAAAATTTGGCAACTAGACATCGATATTTGAAACGTATGTTCTAGATTGTCCAACTCGGTTCTTGTTTCATGAGCCATAGCACTTATGTAGATACCGCATATTTTGTCATGAAACACAAAAGCTGTACTTTTGCAGTCTGATGAAATAAAGCTATTCAATATTAGTGACGACAGCCAACAGTATCAGCCACACGACCTAAATAGATAATCTCTCCTTATATCTAAACTTAATTTCAACAAGGCTGTTTGAAATGATGGCCTTCTTTTCGACCTATATAAAGGCGGTGAGGATGAATTCATAAGCAATATTCTTAATTCATTAGCAAATTTTGGTCGGATAAAAGTATGCCCGGAGAATGCAAACACAGCGAAGCAAACCTCTGAATTGAAAGAGTCATTAGTCTCCTCAACATCACCTACAATCCAATCTCCCGTAATATGTGATCACCTGAAGCCCTGTATCAACAACCTGTTAAGCCATTAATAATGTGTTTTTAGTCCTGGAAAGTCCACAACTTCTTTTTTTCCGTGGGCTGGTGGAAATCTCCAAAGACACGATGAGCACGTGCCCAAAGTAGTGTGAGATTTTAACCCACTAAAACTACCACCCTTTTTGTATTTGTATTACAACTAAGAATGCGATTTTTTTTATCACGAGTAATGAATGTTTGACAGGTAACTTTCCTTTGGGAGTTCCTGCTTTTCCGCAATTTATAAAGCGGTTTGTTATTATCGGGCCAAATCTAAAAGCTTAATTCTTTGATGACGCCGCAATAATTTTGTTTCGCCAAAAATTTGGAGGACCGTTGTGTTAACGTGTCCCAATAAACGTTTTCTTATGTTTGCATGCAAAATATTTCTTTCATCTTTAACCGCGGGAATACCCAGATCTCCATTTATTAACCTCGTTAAGAGCGTTTTGTAATTTCATATTTGTATAGCTATATTGTCAGCAAACGTATCAACTATTGTATCGTTTGTTTATGGGATATCACCTGTAAATAGGAGTCACAAGAGTGGTCCAAGGACGCTTCCTGCCAATATTTCTTTGAACTCCGAATATTCGTATCCAAGTTTCACACGGAAGAGTCTATGCTCAAGATATGACACGAGGATTTTATATAATTTTTCAGGCAGAACTTGTATTGGTTTGCATTGAAGGCCTCTATGCCAAACTTTGTCAAAAGCTTGCGACACGTCAAGAAATACAGCTGAGCAAATTTTCTTTCTTAACTACATTAGTAATTCGATGAACTTGGTACACAGTCGAATGTTTTCTTCTAAGCCCAAATTGATGGTCAGGTCGTAAAAGGCGTAACTGATCAATAATATATTAAGCGACCGAGTAATATCCTTTCAAAAACTTTTGAAAATATTGGAAGTGGCTGAACGAGATATTCAGACAGTAATAATATCTAAATTTTGTCATTATACAGTTTTTTGACAAGACCACCTTTTGGGGGTGTTTTAAAAAAAAGACGTTTATGGGTCAAATTTTAATTTTTTTTTATTATTATTATTTTCTTCTTCTTTTACAGTTTAAATTTTTAATTTAATATTGTGTATATTCATTTATTTTTATTTCCAAAGATATAATTTAACTATTTGTTTATTATGCGTTTTTCAGTAGAGAGAAAAGTTAAGAATAAGAAAAGGCACAATCTGTTGTCTAATGACAAGTGTCGAAAGTGCCAAAAAATAATGTATAAATTAATTAATACTAAAAAATGTATTTAATCAACAAGTGATGTGGGGTAACGAGTCGAGCAAATAATTGTTAAGTTTATTAAAAATGTATTTAAACAGAAGTGAATCAATTATATTACAATTTTGATTATGTTTTCTATTCCTCCAAATTAAAGTTAAATAGCCATTTTTTTGAATGAGTTGAACGTTTGCATCGTATTTCAAACGGTAATTTGTTGTACAGCCAAGGTGCTACTGAAGTATAAAAGTTTAAAAAGGCATGAGTATTATGAACAGGAATTATAGCGAGATTTCTATCGCTACTACGTAATGTGTAAGCAAAAGTAGTGCCGCTTGATAGATAACCACTTCTACAGAAAAATATTTTTAATACTTTATAGAAATAAAGATGTTTAAGCGGGAGAATACCAGAGTTGACAAACAACGAAAAGCTGTGATCGTATATTTTTTTCTTCCAGATGGTTCTTAGTATATGCTTTTGGGTAACTAACAAAGGTTGTAGAAAGTTTTTGAAAGTGTCACCCCAACATATTATGCCATATTGTATTTTGGATTGAACTAATCCGTAATAAATTGTCTCCATTAATTTTTTACAACATAGGTTTCTTAAGTGAAACATGACAAAAGTGGTTGAAAACAAATATTTTTTTAATGCTACGGTGTAAACTTTCCAGTTCTTTTTATTATCAATTAATAAGCCAAGATATTTGTATTCCGTTACTAATTCGATACGAATTAGTAATGCGATACGAATTAGTATGCGAAATCATTGATAATACCAATTTCGTACATAAGTCTTTTTAACCCACGCCCACTTTTCTTAAAAAAAAGCATTTGTATTCCTTTCCCCAAGGCATATGCCAAAAATATAAAAATAAAAATATTTGGATAAACTGGCTTAAAAATATGTTGTGACATTTTCTTCTATTCTGTCCCCATTAAGATCTCATTTTTGGGATACAAATTTTAAGGATGGAATGGGATAAGCTATTAAACGACTGTAGCGGATTGTAGCCTTCTCATTTTTTAAAATTATTTTTATTTTAATTCACCTTAAAACTAACTTAATTCCCACAAGCGGATTCATAAACTGCATCCTGGGAGTAGTCAATGTTGTTCATATCAACTGCGTATTCTAGCAGTAGGTATGGCATAGTATTTAGTTGAAAAATGCGTCTTTCATGTTTGCCCCTGCCTTTTGTCACGAGACGCTTTAATTTAACTGAAGGTCTTGTATTTTTTTGCTGGATTTTATTTTTTTCTCTACTTCTGCCATGGTTGTTCGATGTATGTTTTAGACATTCTGTGTCATCTGGAAACGTCCTAATACCATCAATATCATTTTCGAGACTACTTCTATACTTGGGTGTTCACGGCTACCACGTTGATAATACTACTATGGGATTCTTACACACAGTTCTTCATTGTTGACTACCTCCCATCAAACTAGCCGCCTGCAACGCCTACATTCAGGCTTTCTCGCATGCACATGGGTGATTTGCGGTTCAAACAATAATCAGGTCCTAATTTCAATCATTATTTTACCTTGCATGCGACGACTCACTAATAAATCTAGAAATCTTCAATTATACCCGTAAAAACGCAGTCGGCGACACGTTAAATTAACTCAACATAAAGCGCAGCATTATTTCGAAGCATGACTGAATTTTTAAGAAAATTATATGACTTTTGACATTCACTCAAAACCATATTTTAAGAGAAAGTGCTCTGCACCTTATGAATGAATTTTTATCTAAACACGTTTCTAGTCGAACACATTTTTCGATATGATAATTTTCGTAAAAAAATGCAAAACGCACACATCCCATGGCATTCCTTGATAACTTCACTGCAAAATTAGCCGATTAAGCCTGACGGATAGTCGAAACACCTGTACAATAACAACTGTCATTATTTATTTATCTAGCTAAAATGTTGTTTTGATGATGACAACAGCGAGCAAAAAGAAACTCAATATTTCAACATAAATGGAAGCGCGTTTTAGATTTCGTAATCTAAGCTATAAGATGAATAACATTTGATGATGACAACTCATAGTTGCAGAGAACATAACCTGAAGAGTTATGCAAATGACGTTTTAAACGTCACGTCACTGCCTCTCATGTATATTCGACTATGGAATTTATGACATCGCGATTGGTGGCTCATGTTGTATAACATTGGCTTTAGCTAATTTGACTTCTGGCGACATCTAATATGACATCGAGCACTCCCACAAAGCTGTTGTGCTTTTATAGAATAACTGCCTTACCAAAGAGAAATGAAAAGAAATGTTGGTAAGAATTAACTAGCATTTTTAGTATACTTATTTATGCTTAGTAGCCAACATTTAATCCAATTAGTTTTATTTAATTGGTATTGGTTTAAAGGTTTATTTGTCTAGTTTTTTATTTTCACCACAATTTAAACCTTTTTAAAAAAAAGTATTTAAAAACCTCTAATGATCGATGATTTTATTCGCTGCCATTTTAACCAATTTTACTAAAATTTCATTTCGTTTTCGTAAGTACCTCTTGTTTGATACAACTACTTCGACGCCAACGTCAATGACTTGTAATACCACATGGATTTCGTCCATTCTCCTTGTTACCTGTGAGAAAACCAATCTGTGCCATTAACGAAACTGAGGAGGCTTTTCCCTTCCGCTCTTTTTGACAAATTGCTGAAATTTCAAAAAAGGAAGCTTACTTGAAGCTTACATTCTTTAGCTTTGTCTTACAAAGAGAAAGATATTGTTTTCGTGAAAATTTTCGACCTCGAGATTTTGATTCTAACATTACGATGATAGCAGAACCCAAAAAAGTGGTTATTGGAATTCCGTCCGACGGTTCGTCAGTCCTTCTGTCCGTACAGATCTCTCCAGCCTAAACGACTTGTTTGTTGATAGGGCAGGGACAAAGAAGATTCATTACTTTTTCTTCCCCCTCTTCGCCCATACTGCTCTTGCAAAATTCGTTTTAATGAAGGCCTAGCTTTTATGCGTGTCTATCTATTGGACAGTCCCAGTGATAATTTCTGTGGTGGCAGTAGTGAGCGAAATTAATTCCTTGAATCTTCTTAAATGCATGTTGGGCCAAATTTGTTTGGTTGACACGTCGTGCCAAGAGTCCAAGATTCCACCTGAGTATACCTATTGCAATTGTGACGGGTATGACTGGTAATTTAGTCCCATGTCTGGGGAGTTCATCAGCCCTGGAATGTTACTATGCACCAGCATAGGTGAATGTTAAACTGCTCTGACATATTTTGCAAAGATAAGCGGTAATCTAGGGTTATCTTTCAGTTTTTTGAGACTGATTCCGGGATTTGATCGTCTGGCTGTCCGAGAAGATGATAATATCCTTGGCATATAATTATTTAATCGCCATGAGTTCCGTCTAAAAAAGCTGCAGTGATCAGAAAGACGGAAAGATAGGCTGAGGCGGTACTGTCGGAGAAGACATCGGAATCCTAGAACTATAGTGTCCTCTTCTCGAGATTAGCGCATTCATACACGTTTTGAGATTTTATTTTATACTATGCTTAGCTACAAATTTTCAACAGCCTTTTTAAAGATCAACGAACGGTCAACGAAATTGATCACATTGCGATACACAAGAGGCACGCGTTCAGTATTTTGAATGTCCGAAAATTCCGAGGAGCTAGCATCGACTCGAACCACTGAGTCTCGATTAACACCATACCACCAGAATCGAATGTTGAAGAAGAAGAATGCAACGATGATAACAATCCATTAGATATTAGGACAAATGCTCGCAGCCAAGAACTAGGGCTACAAGGCTAAGCTGCAGGTGAAGACAAGAGCTGCCATTAAGGTCTATAAGCAAATAAGAAGTACAGAACGCCGAATAAAAGGGAACGATGTTTGCAAGTTTTACCAAAGCGTATAACGTCAAAGCTAAGGATACAAGGCAGAATCCTGTCGATGCTGAGGATATTGACGAACCACTTATGCAGACCGTTAAACGGCGATAACGAACAACATTCCACTGTCGGGTATACAAATGGTTCTTGTAGGAAAATGCGTCCAAGAAGTTTGCGTAGATGAATATGATCTGTCTACGGAAAATTAATATTGCCGGTACGGAAGTATTTTCATCAAAAGCTTTCCGATTTTTTTTTTTAAATTTGGACAAAATCGAAGTATTTTTGTCGAAAATCTGCTCAATTTTTTTTTAGTTTTACCAAAAATCTATGCAAATAAACTAAGAAAACGCCCCCAAATAGTGGACGTGTAAAGATGAAATATTGTAAATATTGTATACATTTTTCAGATACTTTTTTTTTAAATTCATTACGGTTTGAATAAAAGCAATATTTTTCTGAAAAATGGTAGTGGCAGTGAGTATTAACATGTTTTCCTCCTTCTTTTATCGGCTCATCCGAGGACTTATCTGGCAAATTCTGTCAATCTATTGATATGTGCACAATTGCACATAGTTGGTAGGTAAATGACAGTACTTCAAATGTTATATAAGAGATTCTTTGATTAATAAATACGGAGAGAGGTTTTTCAAGTTAACACTGTAAAGTAAAATCTAATGGTACCTACCATGTTACGGTTTTCGTAAAATCGAAATTTCTCAAAAAAAAGGCTCTAACGATTTTGATTAAGTTTAAATGCGTTAACATTCAATTTTGGAAAATCTTCAATATTTTGCTATATACACTATCTAGTTGAATGAATATTAAAAAAATATCACCATTTTCTGCAGCATGAATGACCGACCGTATGCTGGTCAATAATGAATTCTGTCCATTCTGAGGCTCTTGGTTGCCTTTTCCGAATCATTTCTATATAAAGCGAATAAGAAGTTAACTCTTATCACATCTCTCATTGTACAGGAACAGTTAATCCCTAAAGAAAAAGTCAGAATAATTCTTTTCTTATTGGCCTTTATTCAAAAAACATTTAGAAAGCATAATATGCGTGATCACCAGATAGTTCGGCCTAAATGAAATGCGTGTACTCCAATATAAAGACCCATACACGAATAAAAACAAAACCCCTTAACACAAAAAACACTTTTCAGGTTTCTAAACTAGATCACACATAAATGTCAAACAATCTCATTTCGCAATCTACATATTATTATCTTTTATTGAATTGCTGTACTAGATAAATCGTATAAAATGTTGGTTTTGTTAAAAGAGCTCAATATAGCTGACCTTTGATTTCAAGGTTTGAAAGCAGCGACAATATAATTACTTCTATCATTAAATCGATTAAATGTATAAATCATACTTTTTGTCGGTCGATTTTTTGGCAATATTTATTCAAAAGATACACCTACCGCTCAAAAGCCTTACAAACAAAAAATAAATTGATTTATACGGTGAAAGGGAAGCGTTCATGAGGTGGGTGCGCTATTTTATACAATAGCGAAGAAATAAATTATTCAAGTAAATGAAGTGGACGAGCATAATAAAGTGCTGGACGACCGTCACTACAACTAAGCATATGCTTATGTTATTAATTTCAGTAATTTTTTTTACACTTTCCGATCTGTGTGGTAGCAAGCTTTATACAACCAGCATCCACGAGCAGAGATGATTTATGAAGAAAATAATTAATTTACTAAGTATATAGAAACCTCCACGGAAGTTAAAACTAATAGCACCAATTAGATCAGGAGTGTAAATTTGTCCTGTTAATAATAATCGGTTAAAGAAAAACGGGTTCATTGGTGGGATGGTTAGGGCGATGAAATGCTGCACTGAAGGTCTTGGTTCCCACCTATATAATTTTTCACTGGTCCTTCTCTCGTGATGATATGACAAATCCTCAGAGAATTATCGATTGTCAAGAAAAGCTTATCTCAACTGAGCTGTTTGGAGTCAGCATAAAAAAGGCCCTCCATCGTGCCAGAAGTACATACGTAAACATGAATGACTGTGAGAAAGCTAGGCCCTGGGTGCTACGAGCCTGTTACACAAAAAAAAAAATTATTTGTATTTTTTGTAAGAAAAACTACGTCACTGATAAGTTTAAGGTTTCAGCAGTTATGGCAGTCCCTTAGTGAATCGAATTAATTGTACTGCTTCAGTTCTATATCAATGAACTACCTTGAAGAGTACCCAAACTCGTAAGGCACGTGACATAAGTGTCGTTAAACTCTTTTGACAACAAAACAAAATTATTAGTGCAACCTCCAGTTTTATGCCTAATCATAATGGGTGAATCGAAATAATTTTGGTGCTGCTATGACTGGAGGATGGTTCATTGCCCCAACAATCGCACCATTGAGCCTTAAATCGGCCGATACAGCTGCAATTTCAGGTTCGATATTAGTACGAAGTTCATCAATCATCACTGGCTTGTTGGCATAGACCATAGACTTGACGTAGCCCCACAGGAAATAGTCTAACGGCGTCAAATCGCACGACCGAGGCAGCCAAGCGACTGGACCATTTCGTGAGATAACACGTTCTCCAAACTTGGTTTCCAATAAATTGATTGTGGCATTCGCTGTGTGGTTTGTGGCGCCGTCCTGTTGGAATCACATGCCCTCCAAGTCGATATCATCCAATTGGGGCCAAAAATGTTCGGTTATCACTGAACGGTAGCGATTCCCATTCACAGTAACGTGCCGTTCTTGATCATCACGGAAGAAGTACGGCCCAATGACGCCGCCGGCCCATAAACCACACCAAACCGTAATTTTTTCAGGATGCAATGATGACTCATGGAGTACGTATGGATTGCTGCCTGACCAATACCGCATATTTTGTTTATTAACGAAGCCATTCAGCCAGAAATGAGCCTCTTCGCTGAAGATGATTTTTCGATGAAAATCCGAATCATTTTCAATTTGTTGCTCAGCCCAATTCACGAACATACGACGCTTCTGGTGGTCAAGCGGCTTCAGTTCTTGTGTCAATTTAATCTTGTAAGGATGTAGGCCAAGATCTTTTCGCAAAATTCGCAACAACGACGTCACAGAGATGCCTGTAGATTCAAATTTTTCCAATAGACGCTCAATTGTTGATCTGCTAGGACGATTATGACGACCATAAATTAGACGTAGCGCTCTTAACGTTGAGGCCACTGACTCCGAATTTCGGTTGTAAATTTTTATAATTTCGACTCGTTGTTGGGTCGTATATCTTTGCATCATGAAATGGCAAACCTTACTGAAGAGAAATGTCAAAAGAGCGGCAAGAAATATGGCGTCGTTTGCTGTCCCTGTTGCTCAACTATTGTAGCGTCCCTGTTGAAAAACGCGATACAACAATTATTTTCTATTAGTGTACACGTTTGCTGCTTAATACATTATTGGATAATGGTTGTAAAGGGTTGGCTATTTTTTCTAAGCATAAATTAATCACGCAAATAATGTGCGTTGGCTGAGCTAGAAACCATAATCTTTACTTTGGAAGCTGGATGCAACATATATAACAGCTGATCTTCGAACCTTGATAGAGCTGATTATATGTCTAATACCAGCTCTTGACGTATTTTTTTCCGGTCAACAACATTTTCTCCGGGATCTTGGTATATTATGGTGTCTGCATCCATTCCGAGCTTCTTAGAAACCAGATTAAGTCACCTATGCTGATATTTGCTAGGTCAGCTAGATTGGAGAGCGCTGGAGAAATGGGCCAACTTTCTTCATCCTCCTTATTCGGTCAGCATTTGCAGTAGTCATTGCTGATAAGACCTAGTCATTTCGCGTGTTGGCTAATGCGGCCGTTATATGTGATTTTGTTAAGTTAGTCCATCTATAGTTTGCTTTCTTGATCCAGTTTAAGTAATAGGCATAGGTATGGTATACCCAACATTTCCACTTGCGGTATAATGTTGACTTACCCGATGTCGATGTACCTTGCTTTAAATGCATTCTCAGTTTCAATAATATAATTGTGAACCTGACAGCTAGGCAATTTGAACTTTATTTTGATTGCGTAGAGCCTACTCGGAATACACTGTACGAGGTTGCTAATCGCAGTGAATTAGCTAAATCGATTTGTCAGATTTGACTCGAGATATCACCAGTGTTAGACATGCTATTCTGCGTATCTTTCATTTTTCTGATGGCATTTCACCAGAGTAAACAATCATTGATAGAGATTCGCCTCACTATAGTTTTTATATTGCATCTGCAGAGACCAATATTTTATTCATTTACCCTTTATGGCGCAGAAAGCAGACGAAAAGAACTAGTTTTCACTGAATATTCTTTACATATAATTGTATTTTAGGAAGTTAGTATTTAATTTGTAAGGTAAGGTTTTATGATATGTTGGCGCTTGGATGAGGCGCATAGGGCTGCGTGGGTTCTGAGGGATACACATTACAGAAAAGAATAAAAGGTAATGAATAGGTATAACGAAACATGGTTTGGTGGTCCGGATATCCGAAATAGTTACTCCAGGCCGATCCTGTGCAGGATCCAGATTCTGTAGATTCTGTAGATTCTGTAGATCGTTGTAGTAGTAGTTGCGTAGGCTTCTTCTTTGGATGTTGTTTATCTCAGGGAAGGTAGAGAGCAGGTTTGTGGCAACGACACAAAATTCAACTATTTTTGATGAAAGAGCTTGTATGGCCACTTGACTACTTACGTAGATACTTACTAGGCTAGTTTTTTCATGAATTTTTGTCTAGCATTTAAGTAAGTTTTAAGAAAAATAAAATAAAAATTAATTAAAAAAAAAACACATTTTAAATAGGCGGAATCATTGCACTCAGTGTATTTTTTAAGTGGTACAGGTTTTGTTCAAATCATGCACCCAATTGTATGAAATTAACTAAACAGTGTGCTCATTTTGGCATTAGTTGATCGAATAGAGTACATTACCTGTCTCTTTTACGGCCAATGAGTTAGTACCAAAATTGGTACCGAGTCATTTCTTTAGTACCTGGATTAAGAGAATTCAATTTCCTCAACACAAGTGATAGTACTTGATTTTTATGTTTTGCCTGCTGTTATTTTGAAAAATGTTTGAGTGAGTTCGATTTTAGTTTCTTCTGATTAATATTTTATAATTAATTTATAATTTTTATTTTATTCTCTTTCTTTTGTGTTTGATAATGTTGCGTATTCTGTGATGGAATTTATTTGTATAGAAACGGTTTTTATTTTTGGTGGCAATAATTTGTTTTTCGATTTCGTAGATTTCGAGAATTATGAAACAGTGAAAGTTCATCATTTTGAACGCCGGCCGCATCTACCATATTCCACAACGGAATACAATTAATACTCCGGACGAGTGATTTTTTTTAGGCTTTTCGGTTTTCGAAAAAACGTTCGTGTACGTTCTCCAATTGGTACTGGAGGAATTGCAGCACGCACAGCCACGGTAAAGAAAAATGTATGTTATTTCGGTTTTATTGAATTTGTATTGTCGTTTATTTTGGTATAGGCTTTTAGCGTGTATCGCATAGTACAGAAAGTATGTACAATACTCCATTTGGATAGATTTATTCAAATGGCAGCAACATTGGCAGAACGTGAGGCGGCTGCTGCATCATTTTATCGCAACGCTCAGTACTCACGCACAATCGGTGCACTCATGTTAAATTGCAATCTCCTAGTTTTTTCTCTGTTTTTCATTCTCAGTACATATGAACATTTAATTTCTGAGAAATGCCCTACCTAAAACTTCAACACAATACAAAAACCAAAATATTATACACAACATGAACTATTAAATAAATATAATGCAAATAATAATAAATAATTGAAAAAGAAACTCACATAGGTTAAATACAGCTAACAATACAAAGACACGCGGGTGACGCGAACGACATAAATGATAGCGTGGCGTTAGACCAGTTTGGACATATTAGCAACTAGTACCGCTAGGTGATTTTAGCTCCTGTACCAGGGATGTGAAGAAATGCATTACTTACTTTTCATTGCTACCGAGTACTAGAACTAGTACCTGGATACCTGAAGAAATTGGCCGTTAATTTGGTACTCATTTGTATGGTACTCATACTCGTATTATTGCAATAAATAGAGTACAGTGAAGTAGTATACATGCTAAGGCAAAAAAAATGAATATATTCATACAGACCTTTAATGCAGATCATAATATAACAGTGACAACCACATCTATAACCGTTCAGCAGTTCACGTTTTGGGGACTTTATTTTATACTGTGTATAGAATTTATAGGTAGAAGATATAGAACTTTAAGAACAAACAGAATAAATAAATGCTAGGGGACTGATCCGTTTTTTTTCCTGTCTCATTACTACAAGTTATGGAAATGGCAGTGGTAATCGAATAAACAAATAAACAGATAAACAGGTAAACTAATTGCGACATTGAAAATGTTTTCTTTCTTTTGCCAAAGCTCATTATCTAACCTAATACAATTTTTTAAGTTAAATGTTTTCACACTTAAACAACACCGAGGCATGCAAAACTAGCTAATAAAAATAAAACATTATTCCTTAATGAAGAAGTAGCATTGACATTAAGCTAATGAATGATATTTGCTTCACTAAATCAAGTTCAATGCCAGGTGCACTCCGATGAATCTAGCAAAACAAATCGGGAACTTTTACTTTTAATAAACTAAACATTCGATCTGATTAAAGTTTTAATGAATGTTCGTATGTAAATTTAACAGTGCCCAGCTTTGGATCATGTCTATCTAAGCACATGACCACCAGCGATAAGGTGTCAAAAATGTGTCAACAGTAATGTGATGCGAGCACCTAAAGGACGTAATGAAGACCACTGTTATTTCTGTTACAAGTTATCGAAAACTGAAAATGAGAGCCAGTAAGCTATCTGGAAATATACGTTACAAAATAAATACCTAAGTTCTGTGAAGTAATTTGAGCAATGGTATTCATACAGATAACGCAAAAGCCGTGTTGAACTTTAGTGTCTCGTAGAGAGTGACCTTGATGATTTGGCTTGTCGTATGCAACAACTCGAAGTTTTTCATGTAAGAATAACAAATTTAATATCTAACAATTACGACCCATATAGGGGCTCAAACCTCGCTTCTATATTTATTTGTGGGTGCGAAGTTATATTTTTGCTACAAACAGATAACGCAAAAGCCGTGTTGAACTTTAGTGTCTCGTAGAGAGTGACCTTGATGATTTGGCTTGTCGTATGCAACAACTCGAAGTTTTTCATGTAAGAATAACAAATTTAATATCTAACAATTACGACCCATATAGGGGCTCAAACCTCGCTTCTATATTTATTTGTGGGTGCGAAGTTATATTTTTGCTACAAAGAATGTGGCCTCCTATTTAGCGGCGATTGCGTTTAGTGCAATTTTTTTAAGTCTCTAATGACATTTTCTAATCTTCGATGTTAACAGACATTCGCAAGAGTTGGGGCAGTGAAAAAATCGTTGGTAATTTTACATTGGGAACCAGAGATCCTTAGCTTATGCCAACGTACTAACAACTATGACATTACCACCACATAGCTTATGCCAACGTACTAACAACTAGGACATTACCACCACATTTTGGTGACGAGAAATAAAGTCAAACGATACAAAGCCAAATTTACAAAATTCTAAAACACATCAAAATAACATTTAAATAGAAAAGTGTGTACCTATGTATATTCACAAGTTGTTTCATTTTAGCATTATACAGTTTGCGCATTTTGCACAAATTATATACAACTCGGACAAAAAAACTGCGAATGGTTTTCTATACTTTTATTTGTATAACAATTTAAGCAGAGCTTTTATGAACATAATTTTGGATGCATTTTTACCATTTTTAGAACAAAAACGGAAAGATATATGATTTTGATGGTTTTGGATAGTGCAGATTTACAAAATGACGCGTATTTCTGATTGCATGTAATTTTAATGTAATGTAACAAATTACAAACACAGTCTGGGTCTGGAACATTTTTCCACTTTCGTATAGTAATCTTCATCATGATATTAAAGCATTAAAACGTAAATGTATTCGAGACTAAAACCGATAATAATATAGTAAGATATGCAAGTTTTGTCGTGCTTAAACCGGAAATTCCGAAAATTAAGTCTAAAAAAGCTGCGAGTTATGATCTGATTACGGGAGAACTTATGTTTTTTGGATGAAAAACGTCAAAGGTTCCATCGGTTGCCATTACAATGTCTCTTTAAAAAGATTGGTCCTTATTCAGCAACTGAACTTTGTTCAAGAGCACTGAAGGTGCGCGGGTGATGTGGCCCTAAGGTCCGGAATGAACCTGGTCCTCAACCAACATGCCTCTCCAATTAGCCCGGTCCTTAGCTTACTGCCTCCAGTTGCGACTCCAAGTTGGTTGAGGTCAGTTTCTACTTGTGCGCCACTTGAGGCGAGCTCTTTCTCTACTGCGTCGGACTTTTGAACCGGAGTATTGGTAATCATTCGTTCTAGCCATCTTAAACGTCCAATGCGGAGATTTTTGACCAGGATATGTCACTGTACTATGAGCTGTACAGTGAATAGATTAATAGATGGTGGGTATCGATTTTGTCTTCTTGGGTTTTTTCTACGATCTGCGGATGTGTTAAAATATTTGATCGGTTGTGGACTTTCCTGGTATAAGACCACACTGATAAAGGCCGTTCAGTTTGTTGGTAGAAGGTTTCAGGCCTTCACATATTACGGCAAGTAGGATCTTGTAGTCGATGTTGAGGAGACCTATGCCTCTTTAGTTGGCGCAGTTCAGAGGATCTACTTTTTGTGGGTCGGAAAAGGTTCTATTCTTCAGGCACACTTTCATCCGACCAGATTTGGCTTATGAGTTTGTGGATGTTATATACCAATTCATCTCCTTTGGCGTTATTAATTTCCGGCAGCCTTATTAAGCTTGAGTTTAGATATTGCCATTCTCACTTCACTCAGGTCGGGTGGTTGGCAGTTTTTGCTGTCGTTGCCAATATTGAATGGTTCATTCTGCCTGACAGCGGAATGCTGTTCGTCATCGACGTTCAACAGTCTGCAGATGTGATTCTTCCATATCCTCAGCATACATTGTGTCTCAACTACGATATTTCTTTGTCCATCTCGACAGGATTCTGTTCGAGCCTTTTATATTTGACTTCGACGTTTTACACTTTGGTAAAACTTGCGAACATCCTCCCTGGAGTGGCACCTCTCTATTTCCTCGATCGTGCGCTTTTCTTGCTCTTTTTTCTCCTTTCTGAAAAGCCGATGTTCTTTCCTCCTTCTTTGCCTATAGAGCGCAATGGCATCTCTTGTCTTCACCTGCAGCTAAGCTTAAAAGGCCTCGTTCTTGGCTGCGAGCATATGTGAGCATATGTCGGCATTCATCATCCAACCAGGGGTTTCTTATTGGTGGGCGCGAGAAACATAGCCCATCAGTTTCGGCTGATTTAATGGCTTGTTGCCGCTGTTCTTCGACATTCGATGCTAGTGGTATGGTGTTAATCAATTGGTTAATGGGTACGCGTTGCGCGAAGGTCTTGGCGGTCTCTTGCGATTACAGTCTTCCGATATTAAATATTTTTCATAGTATTTATGGATTGTTGTCATGTGGTGGATATCCGCGTTCTTACCTTGGCTGCAACATTGTAAGTCGCTCATAGGTTCCGTCAAGGAGCTCGTAAAATAAAAATATTAAAGTAAAAAATATAGGAAGTCTCCTTTATAATAACTTCAGACACTGTTATTTTCCGCGACCTTAATTGTTCTAGTCGAGTTGTTGGTTACAATATGTCTTCTTGACTAATAGCACAAACACCTTCCTAATCCATTTTATTCTGAAAACTTGTCTTTCGTTAGTGATCCTACAATCAATAAATACGATTTCAACAACAATAGTCCTGATTACGATTTTAATTTATTCACTTTGGGATATAGCTTGCATTGTTCGAATAACAGATACAAATGTTTCGAGTCTTAATTAGATTCAATAAAATCTTGTAGGCCTAACATTCACTTTTTTTAAATATTCGTATCATAAGTCCATGTTCATTACCATAATATGTATAGCAAGAAGGTTGGTGTTGGATTACGCTAATTAGGCTTTCGATTGTTGTCACCTTGAACATGAGGAGATATCTGTGAACTCGATTTTTATTTCGTCAGTATTTGTTTTGATCCGTTTTTAAATTGGAATAAAAGTTTATGAATGCTTGGATTGGAATTTCTGCGTTTCTCAAATGTTGCATAATTAACTGTCCGTATTCTCTTCATTTGGTATCGGCCGTGTTACGAACGATCGTACGATTTCCAGTTAATAGTATCATTACTTTTTCAATTGTTTAGTTCGCTTGTTGCGCCTTTTATAGGTATTAATATTTTAAGATCTGCTTTTGGTGTAATCTTGTATATATACCAAAAGGTAGTGTATGTTTGTTTGTTTGAAATTTGAAATCTTTGGCTGGCTAAACCACTACACGGATTTTCTTGAAATAATAATTAAAAATACTGCCACAAATTCTGAACATCAGAAGTCACCATTTCTCTAGACTTGTTTGTTACCTCTCACTCTGATAAATACACACTAAATGTATTATCACCAATATACTCTTTAGACCACTATATGGGATCAGCTTACAATTATTCTATGTCCCAATTAAAGTAAAATCGTTTGGGCGATTGAAAAAAAAGTGTTCATCCTCATCATCTTTATCAATGCTGATCCTGCGTATTGCCTTGGAATCTCACTCTTGGAAAATAATTTCTGTCTAGAACTCCTCATCCGATTCATATCTCCTTTTTTGACAGTACTCTTAGATTCTCATATTTGCTGTCAGGATCAATAAATTCTGAACAATACATGTCTTTTAACATTCCCTGACATAATGCTGAACTGAAAGAGTCTATGATTTATTACTACTAAAATATTGTTATTTGAAGTTATATGAAAAAAACAATCCCTATTCACTGCAAACATTTTTTCTGTGTATACCGATACTGACAGACCTCCTAAGGGGCATTCTTCACTCACTCTACAAGTGGTTTCATTGAGATAAATTGCAGACATCTCTCGAAAGTCCAGCAACAGGCCATAGGAACGCCCATCCGACGTAACATTTCATTCACACTCTCTTAGCGCTGTCCAATCAATGACTCACTATCGTCATATTTCAAGTTTGACAAATTCATTAATTTCCTTTTCCCCAAAACTCTAAAAATATGCAAAAAAACTACTCAATACGAAAAAATTTTTCAAAAAAAAAAAAAAAAACCTGCTCCCATTTTAAGCAGACAGTAATAATCCCCATAGAATGCGTATACCATTTTCCACATAACACGCACCGACATTGATGTTTCATGTTTTCACTTTCATTTGTCACAAAAAAAAAATAGAAACCCAAAACCCCAGAGCACTCATGAAATAAATTCCTTACCATGTCTATTCAAAAGATTCACAAAAAAGAGGAATGGCAGAGATAAGATGTTGCATCAAACAGTAAAAAAAATACTTACCGGCATCCGATTGATTATGCCCTCGGAAGAAGATACATATGTATTTCCAAAAAAAAAACATCTTCGCAACCCGGTACCATGCCAAAAGGTGTCTGAACTGATGAATATTAATATATTATTAAATAACAGTGATAAATGGAGAAAGTTTCGCCCAATCCGAATCGGAATCTGAGTTCGATTATAAAACTTCCTCAATAAACGTTTTGGCATTACGTAATCTGAGTCGCCCCCTGAGAGGCACAGATCGATAATTGATTTAATTTTCTGATCAAAAAGATACTTGATACGAATACTTAATAAATTGCAAGCCTTCGGATAACATTTGGTTTTAACTTTTAAATCTCTTTTGGAGATTAGGAAGCTTTCATGTTTCAGCGATGTTTTATAATTTTGTTATAGTGCGCAGGCAGTTATGACTTTAAACGATTTGAAAATGAAACCTAGCACTTGTGCACGTGAAGCTAAAATCTTAAGAGGTACTTAAAATACTTAATCTGAAAGGAGATACTTTATTCAATAACACTTGTTTTTTTTTCGAAAATAAGGGCTGACGCACAGCAATTCTGAAGACTGGTTTCCAATTAAATACTTATGGGTATTTCTTTTAACGCCTTGATATTTAAAGGTATACACTCTTAGATAATTAGAACTCTTACTCATATTATGGTAAATAGATAATTTGAAACAATATCTATCTATTGTTTATGACAAAAAAGTCTTAACACATACTTCGATAACAGTGCTTAATCATTAAAGGTCAAGGGAAAAACATTTCTAAAATATAAATCTACAATCTAAAAAGTGAATGTACAAACGGTACAAACATGTGTAAGTTCCACTTTGTTTTGAAGAAGCTTTTTTAAACGTTTCTAAACCTGTACTGGATTTTGGTGTTGTTGATTTGGATGTGTACAGTATATAGTAACATTGTACAGTTTAGTGACATTTGGGATGAAATGAAGACAGACGTTCGATATTACCAGACTCTTGCAATATAAATTTTTCCTGTAGTTGCAACTCTCTATATCTTCGGTTACGTTGGTAAGAATCTGGTAGCAATTGAAAATAATTTATATGAGATTGTCAAATTTAACATTCCTTTTCTTTTCTCAAAATAGCTTGTCTAATAGCTTGTCTAAGTACAACATAGCATATGCAATGCTATGTGATTCTTAGTCAAAAACGCCCCCAATAAGTACTAACTTACTTATGTGGCGCTACAGTCCGGGATGTACCTGGGCCTCAAACAACATGCCTCTCAAATTAGCTAGGTCGTTAGCTAACTGCCTCCAGTTGCGCACTCCAAGTTGGTCGAGGTCGGTTTCTACTTGTGCCCGCCACTTAAGTCGAGGAATTGCTCTACTGCGTCCGACGTCTGGCTGGGAATCGAAGACTTTGCGAGCCGGAGTATTGGTGTCCATTCGTTCTAGATGTCCTACCCATCTTAAACCTCCAATGTGGAGTTTTTTACCAGGGGCTGTACAGCTCGTATTGTTCTTGGTTGAATCTTTGTCTCAGCCCGTCAACGCAAACGGGACCGAAGATTTTTCGAAGAATTTTCCTCTCAAATCCACCAAGGATTGCTTCATCCGCTTTTGAGACGGTCTATGCTTCAGCGCCGTAGAGCAGGACTGGGATGTTCAGGGTCTTATATAGGACCTCGTTAGTAGTTACAGTGAGGTCCTTACTACTAAATTGGTCGATGTTGTGTGTCCGATTGTGTTGACAGTATATACTTCGTCTTGCCCTCATTCACTGCTAAACCCATTTTTGCCGCTTCCTTCTCTATACTAGCAAACGTGGCTATGACATCATGTTGGGTCCGACCAATGATGTAAATATCGTCGGCGCATGCTAGTAGTTGTACTGATTTTTGGAAAATTTTGCCTCTGGTGTTGGCTCGTGAGTTTTGCACAATCCTCTCAAGAATCAAATTGAAGAAGTCACATGATAGCGCATCGCCTTGCCTAAATCCTTTTTTGTTATCCAATGCGTCGGTGAGGTCGGACGAGTTTTGGCGGTATACCAAATCCAGACATGGCCCTGTATAGTTCGTCCCTATAAATCGTATGCGGCTTTGAAATCGATGAATAGGTGGTGGGTATCGATTTGGACATCTTGGGTTTTTTCCAGGATCTGCCGAAGTGTATTTAATTTTATCGGTTGTGGACTTTCCTGGCCTAAAACAACCAACGCCCCCAACAAGTGGGCGTCTTAAAAAATGGACGAAATATAGATGTTAAGATGATCTAAATATGTTACTCAGATACTTTTTCAATATTCTTAACCGTTTGACTATACATTTTTTTTCTTTTTTTAAAGTTTCACACTTGTTCTGTCGCTTCGGAAAAGGATCCTATAAACCAAATTTTATTATTCTAGCTCATAAGTTAAGGCCTAAAAATCGGTGACATGCAGACGGACGGCAGACAAACAGACATGGCTTAATCATTTTGAGTGAAAAAATTGAGTTTATATCGTTCTAACACATGCTTACACAATCTACGATTCCAAGTTTTCGAGAAAATCACCATTAAAAAAAATTCCAGCACAATGCAACGTTAGTTAAGTGTTTTTTATTTTCAAAAATCTGAGTATGGGTCGATATTTCAAAACATTAATTTTCTGCACCTCAAAATGGACATTTACTAATATAAACAAAATTGATTATTTTTTGGTTACTCTACATTCATGAAAGGTTATTAAACATTTTAAGCCAATGGGCTTGAAAGAACTAAAATGAAAGAACTAAAATGGATGGAAAAATCCTTTTATGGTAATGACTAAACAACTTGGAAACATCCTTACCTACAGTTTTTAAAAAAGTTGTTTTTACAATTCCTTCTGCCCGTTATCGTCTCTATATTCTAAACGGCTCGGCCGATTTTCTTCATACTTCGTATCCAGGATATTTGCATAAAGACAAATTTCAGTTTCTATTTAGTCAAAATGAATGAAATTTAATTTATATTCTACTATTACTGTTTGCATTCCACATAATTCGTTTTGGTTCAACTATCTCTAAATGGAATTTTCAGTTTTGGCTAATAACGGAAAATCAATTTTGTTCACACTGATACCGATTGCTTTAAAACTCGGAATATAAGTTCACATTTCAAATTTATTTAAACGACTTCAGGCATCAATATTCTCAAAATCTCGCATGATAATGTTGACCACTCGTTTCATTTGTTTTCATTTTCATTTTCATTATTTTCTTTTCATTTCTTTCTTTGTTCGCGTTTTTGTCGTAAAATCATGTCTTTGGTAGATTTAACTATTTTGTTTTTCTTTTTTTCAAATAACTTTGTTCTACTTTTTCTTTCTGTTGTTGACATTTTCCAGGATCGTGACGACGTTCACGTTTATTTTCCGCGCGTAGTTTTTTTTGGTCGATTTCTGTGTTTTCCTTTACACTTCTGCGAGGTGCCAAGATACATAAATATAACCTCTTACATCAATTTTAAAATAAAAAAATATATATTTTAATATTTTTGTATTTTTATTCAATATGTCATTTTCGTGTCCAAACTGTCATTACCATATATGTCACGGAAACTATGGAAATGACACCAAAAGGTATTTTTCTATTTTTCTTATTTAATTTTTACAATCAAAACACTTACCACGGTAATTAAAACTTCGGGTAACAATAACACAATTTTTTTTAAAGACTTATTTCTTGGCACGGAAATGAAAATTTTATTGGGAACGTTCACAAAATATCTCATAACTTTGTATATACTTTTAAAATTTTGGGCTTCCTCAATTAAATTTGAAAAAGGGCTTACGTTTCTTCAAAAAAAATAATTGTTTGAAGGAAAGTACGACTTAGGACATGCCATTGTAATGACATTTTTACTATTTAAGATAGAATATCGGGATTACTATAAATTTATTTATGCGTACATGTTAGAAGAGTTTTGCAGAAGCGTTACTGGTTCGAATATTTAAAAATATGTATATATATTTGTTGGCCTATAAATGCCTGCCTGCGAAACATAAAAATTTTGAATTATTGACCCGTATACAGTCATACTCAAAAAATCAATATTACAATATACACCAATTTTCATTTAATCAACGCCGCCGTTCTTAAGAAATCCGTCATTTTCAGTTACTTTTTGTGGATGTTTGGATTAAAACTTTTTATGCCATCTTAATATAGATACTTGTAAAAGCTTATTTATTTCTTGAACAACATCCTTAAAATCATTATGGAAATAACTCAAAAAGTATTCAGATGCTTACACAATACGTTGAACAACATCATTAATGTGACATTTAGTTCCGAAATGCTTTTAATGCGCCAGCAGGATATGTTTAGAATTCGTTTAATTGAAGTCATTTTCGTCCTTTAAACCATAAATTATGATTTGGTGTCGGTAATGTTGCTATGTTGGTGTCAGTGTTGCTATTGCTATTTTATATATCTTGTGAAACAGCTTTGATACCAGATATCAGTAGCTTAGATTTCTTGTAAAATTGCGAGACATTTTTCTGGTCGTGAAACTTTTCGATTTGAGAAGCTGCTCATTTTCTGTTTTCCCTTCTCAGAATTTGTTCTACTCCTTTCCTTGGCATGTGCTAAGGAAGTGTCTTGAAACAACCGTCTTCCATCACCACCTTTCGATCCTTGTTAATATCATCATATCATGGTCATCCTTTTCTCTCATCCCGTTCTTCTTTTTTAGCCATTGGCAATCTTCGGCTCTCTCTGGCTTTTAAAATCGAAGCTTGTAATTTGGCTATAATACTAGTTACTTAAAGTAGTTAATAAAACTAAGCACTACTCTCCAGCATGGTTTTATTTCTCGAAGAAAACGAGTGAGAGGACAGATACCATTAAATCCACCATTTGAAGCGTGTGACATTAGGTGTACAGCCAGGTGATCACTGACCGACTAAATGTTAATAGTTCTTGACCTCAGTCAAGATTATCTAATTGTAAACAAATACTGTGCTAATTAGCAGAACGATTTATAAATTAAACATCTATTTGACATTTGCACTTTAAATCCACATCCACATTTGACTTGAATATCATGATTACAGACAAGCTCAATGCGCTGCATACCAGCTGACCAAACCTAGTCATGATAATTAGAAGTGCTGTTAATTGAAAAATTGGCATTTCGCCTGGTCATCAATTCGAAAGATGACTGAAAGTGACTTAAATTAGGCACAAGATAGGCATCTTCGGATTCAATATTATTATCAAATCTTATGCAGTCACGATCTGCCGGATGTGTATTCAGCTGTCATACTTGAACCACTCATTTATGTTAGTTAAGTCATTAGATCAATAAATACACTTCTAGCAGACAACCCATTCGATTGCTCCTCTATGCGTTTTATATCTTAATAATAATCAGAATATAACCTGTGGAAACGCTCGGATTGTTCTTAAATCCGCCAAATTGTCCAACCATTTGAGTCGTCTGCAGGCACAGTAAGTTCAAATATTAAATCTTTATTTAGCGCCTCGTACAAATTCGAAGTACTATTAAAGCATTTGCAGCTTTATCCCAATCGACCTTGACTCAGTATAAAGCTGTACCTTACCTTGCGGGTATTTACTCTTCCACTATACGCTTACGCGTCAATAAAATGTTCTCAAATATTTCAGCGCACCGGATCGAGAGTGCTGAAGTGTTGAAGTATTGACTTAAATTGGAACAATTCCAAACCCCCACGTTGTTAATGAGAATTCCATTCAAGTGTCTAGGAAGTAGACGCTTCGACATGTGATGGGATATTCTTACACATCACATGAATACCGGGAACAACCTTCAATGGAAATCGACAAAAGATACGCGCAAGATGTGTTTTCTCTCAAACTTATCTCAGAAACAATAGCCAATCGAAATCGCCCTGAAGTGCACAAGTGCACAATCTCTTCACAGCCGAAAAGAGATCGAAACTTATTAATCACCTCCTGAGTAGGTATTCATATTTGAATTAGATACAAATGAGATATTTCATTGTTTTGTGCGATGAGCGGTAGTTTAGAAATAATTGAGGTTTGGTTTGCATGTACTGAAAGTGAAATATTGTGCGGTTCATCTTTTGAACTCTTTGGAAGTGTCGAAATATTTTACTTACATTTTTTGATATAAAATGCAATTTAAGGCAAATCCGTCACACGAATTTTTTGTTATTCATATAAGATTCGAACCATGTAGCATCATTCAGCATTCACTCAGCTAAATTAAGACCTTCAAATGTTATTCTTTATAAACAGCATGACCAGTTGATGATTTGGAGCAGTAAAGGTGATCGTATGCCAAGGTCGTCCAATTTCTTTCTTTAAATTAATTTGCAAGTAATTTTAGCCGATTTTTTAGCCTATTGATATGAAGGAAACAAAAGAGTTGATTCACAAACGTATTTTAATATGCAGCACAGCAAGAGTTCGCTTATTGAGGTGATTGTGGACGGCATGGCGAATTTTATGAAATCCACTTTTTAAGATTTGATTTGCCTTTCTGTTGGGTATTTACGAATTCATTTTATATTCATATCCTTCATCCTTGTTGGCGCAACAAGGTTATCTTCATTCTGTTTACATATGGTCCATACTGATGGACGATGACTAAGGTAAGGTATGACCGAGGTAAGGTATGTCTATCGTAAAAGGCGACTCAAAATAACAAAAAGTTGTAAAAAAGCATGCAATCTACAAAATAAAAGATTCCCAGGTTGCACTGGTAATCCACCCACTTCGGAGGCCGACGTTATGTATTCCGGGGTACAATTTATTGCCTAGAAATGGGCTCTTTCAGAAGAAGTAGTAGGGTTGAAAGCACACCTCCATCTAAAAAGTAAGATAACAAAAAAACCTTAATGCAACATATTTAAAATCCTATGAGAAAAGTAATGGGTTTTATTAACTATCAGTTGCATCAGTAAACTGTTCAAGTAGGTATAGTATGCAGAAAAATTACCTTGAAAGTCTTCTTAACGTTCACAATAGATTTCATGCGGACATTTTCTAGAGGAAGAACAGTTTTTGCAAAAATTAAAGAATGTGGCAGCTGGCTAAATGATAGAAATAAAACCCAGACTTGGTCGACTTCTTTATAACAAAAATTATCTCCTCAAATAATATAAATATTAATATGATTCCAAAACCCAATAAATGGTACATACTGAGGGACGATGACTAAGGCAAGATGACTAGGCAGTATACCAACACTTTAAACGCTATTACATGCGACTTTGACATCTATTGGTTTTTCAAGTATCTCTTATGCAGACAATTTTCGCTTATCCGTTCCGTTGAAGAAATTTTCGAAAATCTCGTAGTGTTCCGTAAGCGATTATTTGTTTATTCTTCCAAAAATACAGTGGGTGAGAGAATTGATCTTTAACGCACTCCATTTATCTATCTAAAAGTATGTCATACATCACTGCAAAAAGAGATCAATATTTTAAAAAGGTGTGCTTCTTTATATTATTTCTGTTTTCTAGTGCAGCTTTGAAGCTCGTTTTGGCTATGACACCACAGCTGTAACTAGTTAGAAACTAGAAATAAAAACAAATAAACATAATCAGTCAACTTTCTAATACCAAAATAGTCGTATGCCATTTTACAACTTGTCTTGTTTAGTCGAAACAGCTGCTAAGACTTGTCACCAAGTCTTAATTTAAGACTTTCTTCACACAGAATAAATAACTCAATAAAGACGCACCCGTTTAAAGGCGATTGTATTATCTAATGCGGACGATTATGAATATTTATTGGAGTCGTGAGTTTCTTGACACGAAAAAATAATAATCTGCTTTTTTGTAACAGTGTTCTGTATAAAAATTCAAGAATAACTTAAACATGAACTTGAACTGAAAATGTGTGCTAAAAAGATCCGTCTTAGAAGTTTATGAATTGAATTGAAAACATGTTTAAGTAGTTTCAACCAAAAATGTTATCTTATGCAAGCATTTAACCTTGAGAAGTCTTGAAATATAATATATTAAAGCCGATTAAATTGCCGTTATATTGGTATGAATATAATCTATTTATCTTAACAATATCTAACCGTTAAATTATTATTTTTCTTTGAAATGGAACACGCGTAGACTAGCAGTCCTTATGGAAATTAAATATATTCTTAACTTTCTTTTGTAAAGATATGTTTTCGTGAAAATTTTCGACCTCAAGATTTTAATTGATGCTAACATTACGATGATAGTGGAACCCAAAAAAGTCGTTTTTAAAATACCATCCGTCGCGTCGATCCGTCTGTTCGTAAAGGTCTCTCCAGCCAAATCGGCTTGAATTATTTTCTTCAAACTTCATATACACGTTTGTTTTGGTCATTATACCATAACATTTTAATTAATTTTAGCCATTTTGTTAACGGTACCTGCCATATAAAAATTACAAATTACCTACATTTTCTTAGAAACTACCCAGTTTTTTTGTATACCCTATCCAATAGGGGTACATAAGTTTTGATACATAGTTTGTAATAAAGAGAAATAATTTAGCTAGATATACCTCAAAGTATATGAATCGACTCAGAATCGCTAGTTGAGTCGATTGAGCCATGCGCTCCTTGCACGTTGTGTAAACATTTTCAAAATACGCCCACTCCACCCCCACTTTGGCCAAACAGTAGGGAATTTCGAAAAAAAAGTGTCTGAACAACATATGTCGTCAACCTGCATATCTATATTTTGTCCATATGAGATTTTTTGGCACGCCACGTTTTCAGTAACAAACGTTTTTCGGTAAAATTTTAAACATTTCGAAAAAAATGTTGGTGCTAAATAATTGGTTTTGGTTTAACCAACGCCCAATTTTGGAGGCGTTTTCATACAAAAACCATTTGTATACATAATCTCATAGCATAACCAGCAGAAAAACGCTTTTTTTTGTCGAACCATGAAAGATTTTGATAAACTGTTTGAACAATATGTTCTGACAATGACATTTTCTATATTTTATCGCCATAAAGCTAACATTTTTGGGATATTAATTTGAAGGATGGGATTTGATATTGTATAAAATGATCCGCACAGCGGATTGTAATCTTCTCATATGTTAAATAAACATTTAACATTTTTATAATCACACTTCGACATTATTAATATATATTTTGAACATTAAAAACAAAATGAATTGATTTTTGCCCAAATTTTTGGATGCTTGGTATTTGATCTAACGTCCAATTCAATGTGAAAAAGAAAATACGTATAACCCAGTCGTGCACCAATCACTCGTTGAGTGTGTATCATGTGATTCCGGGCATATATTACGTGTGGGTTGGAATGTGTATACCAAAAGCAGATCCAATAAAAACCAACGCGGATGATGGAAGCATACAAAGCAACAAGAAACTCCACCTCAGCTCCTAGATGTATAATTTAATCCCGATAAAATGCCCAAAAACCAGTAAGAGTTTTAAGTACACAACTTTGTATGCAAGAAAGAAACGACACGACATAAACGAACTTCCCCAAATTTTAAAACAATCATTTAGATAAACTAACTTTTATCATTGAAAATTTGACCTATCATAACAATATAAACCACAATTTAAAGCTTTCAGTGAGATCATCAAAAACAGTGTTCTCTCTGACATTTTTGTGAAATGAAAACATAATTTATAGTGCAGATTTTCGAATTTTTAACCAATTATGACAATAGAAAATGGAAAGAATTTAATAAAAAATTTAAATTCCATTTTTTGATTGGACAAATCAAAGATTTTATTTAAACATATCATTATTTTATTATTTTATTTATAAACAAATTTTGAAGCAATTCCTATTAAACGATTTTGAGAACTTTTGAAAGTATATATTGTCCAAAATCCCGGTATTCATGGTTTTTGTAAGAATTATGTTAATGTGTTTTAAATATCGTTCTTAATAAATTAATACAATTTTTGGGCGCAACAGGGTCGTTAGTAACCCGGGTCGAGCTTTTTCACAACCATTCATGTGTACGTGTTTACTTCTTGCACGTAATTGGGACCTCCTGTTTAATGCCGACTCCGAACGACAATTTTGAGAAGCTTTTCTTGGCAATTGATACTACTCGGATGACAATCATTAAGGTATTTCTACGGCTGGGAATCGAACCCCGACCTTCTGCGCGGCAGCTTATCGCACTAACCAACCCAGTGAACCAAATCACCGACTGATTTGTGCTATGTTTTAAATGCATACACTGGATAAGTTGACTAGATAAGACCTCATTATTAATCAGCCGAAGACATAATTCATCAGTCAAGTTGCCAATATGCTTATTACAGAGCAATTAAACAATGGAACGGACAATGTAAAGCTGTTCAAGAGCACAGGCAATAAACATCTGGAAGCATAATCTCAAGGAACACCTTTAGCGTTGTAAGTTCACTTGGGAGAAGTATATAGTATCATCGGATTGGAAATTTGTATCAACTCGAAAAGTGGAGAACATACTGTCACCATCTAACAAATACATCTCTTAACGATATTAAGTGAATCATTAAACAACACCTGCGTTTTCTAATGCATCTGGAAGCATCATCTCAAGGAACACCTTTAGCGTTGTAAGTTCACTTGGGAGAAGTATATAGTATCATCGGATTGGAAATTTGTATCAACTCGAAAAGTGGAGAACATACTGTCACCATCTAACAAATACATCTCTTAACGACATTAAGTGAATCATTAAACAACACCTGCGTTTTCTAATGCATGCAGTAAAATTAACTGCATACATTCACAACCTAAGCTTCCTACCGCTGATTTCAATAGAACTGAATGGGCGAATTTATATGGAAAGTTATAACATATTCTGAGGAAATTTTTTACGAATTCTGTCGTATAATATATTTAAAGATCTAAAGAATAATTTACCTGTTTTAAAAAAATTACGTTAAATTCGAGTTACCTTAATTAAAGTGCGAGAAGTTCCACAATTCCTTATAGGAGGAATATCATATGATACAATATAAAAAGAAAAACAGTTTACCACCATCACAATGACTATGTTTGTTTATACATTCATATACTGGGGAACTTTAACCATAAATATGAGACTTTGGGAAATCAATAAAATAATCCGATATACATTAGTCATAGACTAGTGGGTAGGTGATTTATTATAAGACTGGGTAGGTGTAGTGCTGACAACACCCTAATATTACGCAAAGCTTTCCTCTTATTTTCAGGATTTACGATTAATTTTCGTTCCAAAATTTCAATAATGTAAAGATCGCTGGATTAAAGTTTTAGTCGTTCTTTCCAAAATATATCATCAGTTATATTATTAGTTGGATCATAACTTATGTTCTTAAATGACTCATTGTTATATAAAGTGCTGTACTGAGTTGTATAAAACCATTATTAATAATTTACATTTTGATAATACTAATGTGATTTGTCGTCGTATGTGACAAATCACATCATGCCTCAAAAATCGATGAATTTTGTAAAAGTATTCCTACATAAACTGTTCGTTAGTAGTTTACAATGCGGTTACATTCCTGTATATTGGCGGAAAGGTAGTCTTTATCCTTAAAGCCGGTAACCGTAGCCATAATAATGTGAAAAATTTTAGGCCCATAAGTCTAACATCCTCCGTATTTAAGACCTTTGAAAACTAATGAATATCTTTATTCGTGATAATCTCAACCCTCAAGATATATCTTCGATGCAGCATGCCCACACGGAAGGAAAGGGATTCGAAACCGCTCTACGCGATATCGAAAGTACTATAGAAAAATCTCTTCACGAGAAAACTTTAATAACATGGAAATTAGCGCAGCCAAAAAAATCTTATACATATTACTGAAAGTATGCTCAGCCACAAGAAAGTAAGTGTGAAGCTGGGAGAAAGGCAAAAAGCTTTCTATACGAGGAAAAGCATGACAAAAGTACAAAGGATAGCATTTGTGGGCGCTACTATGGTAATGAAAACCACACCAACATCGGGACTGGAAACCATTCTCAACCTTCCACCACTAGACCTTACCTACAAGAATCTGCAACCAAAAGTGAACTAAGATTCAGCCAGCTTAAGTGCTCATGAGGACACGCTCAAATTCTAAATAGATACTGGGCTCAGCTATATTCTCTGATTACATGCTGCCCTACCATGAATTTCAAAGACCATTCCTTTTCTTTCCAAGTAAAGGGAAGCCTATATTGATGGTTCAAAAATGTACGTAGGCGTTAGAGTGGGAGTTTTTTCCGAAATATCAAAGCTGGAAATAATTTTTCGTATGTTGAGCATAGGATTGTCTTCCATGCTTAGATATTGGCAGAAGCAGAGTCAGCCAAAGCGACCACAATGCTGGTGATACCACCAGATGACATCACTATCTCTATTGATAGTCAGGTTGCAATTAAAGAAATCTCAGCTGTCGAAATAAAGTCGTCGAAATTTGCGTCTAACATAATTTTAATGCTCTATTCGGTCCGCAGACACAGAGGCATATATGTTAATGAAATTGCTGGCGAGAAAAAGATCTGCCACCAGCATTGATTGGACAAACCAGTCTGTCAAACTGCCACTGAATACACTGTATATCGCCAAAAACAGGGAGAACTCCCTCCCCACCTGTGCCACCGCCAAGGCCTCAGTCAATTAGAATAACGTAAGGACAATATTTTTCTCGTGACCTCATGGATATATTCGGAATCCCTCTTTTAAGAACGGGAAGAAAGGAGCCACTTACGCACCTGCCGTTGGGTATCACCATGCTAATAGTTATTTTGACTTGATTGTGATGAGGGAAGACGTACACCCCCTACCTCATCAAAACAACCAACAACTTAAACAACATGCGAAAATTATCAAATTTAGTTCTCAAAATCACTGCTCCGTTTAAGAAACGCATCGTGTACTATGTGATTTGTACCTTTGTCTGAAGCGTCCCACAGAGTTAACTATTTCAATATTAGTGGCCAAATGCGGATCACCCAGTTCGATAGACGGTAACTCATAACCCGTATGTCATTGCTGAGCTTAATATTGTATGGGAAAACTTGATGCAGTCAATTTCTCTTCGTAAAAACATTCTTGTAAAGAACTTGACCTTTCTGTATAGTCCTTACACTTGGCAAATTTTGCACCGAGACTTGCATCTTTAGCTGTATTAAATTAAATTGACAAAGGATGTTATGGTAATACTAATTAGACTCGAGAAGTTGAAAGCTGTTCGAAATTTAGTCAAAAAAGAATTGTCAAGAAAAATTGTTGGATTTCTTATGGTATCGGTCGAAACAAACAAATGCATCCCCAGAAAATTACAGTTCGGTTTTCGGTCTGGCAGAATCATGGATTAGTACTCCTATTTAAACAAAACTGGTATGGACATTTACCTTTACGGCTAGGGCTACCTATTGACGATGAGCATTTTCATTCACTTAAATTTTAAATTTTAGGCATTCACATATGCAAAAGGCAAAAGGCACTTTAGGGCACTAACAAACAAATTATCAAGATAAAAACTAGTCTTATCTCAGCCATTCGGATTCATCATAAAACTGTGTGTAGCGTTACAAACATTGTGGGAAAAAATTAGGCTTGGGTCCTAACAAACCTGTTGCAATAAACATTTTTTGTAAATTTAGGATGGTCTTGTTATTTTTAATTGCTACCGCCTTACTTAATTTAGGTCAAGTTTTAGTTTTGTTTTCGTCATCAACGATAACTTCACCACTATTTAACGGAAGCGGTCCTATAGTATTCTCCAAGTCTCGACTGTATCTAAACTATATTCTGTTTTTATTTTTTTCTTGTTCATCTTAACAGGATTGTATTTGGGCTTGTGCCAACGACGTAATGCATCAAATTTTGGTAAAAATATCATTGGTAGAGTGACACCCTTAGGAAAACGTTGGCATATTATTTACTAATACACTTTTTCTCTCCTGTCGGAACATGTGACTTATTAAAATTAATAATCAAATTCATGGTCGTCAAAAATAAAATCTCTCGTTTTCGAGGACTGTTTGGCATAAATAGGGATATGTTTAAACGTTGTTCAACAGTTTCTCTAAAGACTTTCCTGACACCATATTAGTTGTACAGGTAGGTTTCCTATGTAGGTTATAAACATGGTCGAACTGCATTGGGATATTAGAACCAGTAGTGAACCCATCATTAAAATTCTTCCACTGCTTTCTAGAAAAAGGATTATATCCACATCCACCACAATTATTTGGTTGTACTGTACCTTGTACCCAATAAGTACCACAACGGAGACTGAGCATTGAAGTAGTTTAAGTTGACTAAGTTAATTCGGTTGTACTTTCATGTAATCATATTGCCTAGTTTTTAACCACCTTCTTGTCATTTAGCAATCGGTTATTTTGGAATGGGAAATTCATTTATCGGAAGTGATCAATAATAAGTTACCAAAATCCACCAGAAATGTGATTGGAAAATCTTCGTCAACTCTTCTCTTATTTTTACCAAAGAGTATGATTCAATACAATCGTAATTTGTTGAGGTTCCTTGATCTAACTTATTTGTTCAGCTTTCTAGTCAATCTCTGGGTGATTTCAGACAACTAGTCATCGATCAGTTGGTGCAAGTGGTCCTCTTATTCGTATGCAAATGACTTTTGCGTGTCATTCAATAGCCCCCCTTGCAAAGTACATGTTCGATTTGTCAAGGATAGAATCTTCACCGGTCGATGTAAAATTGAACTTGTCAATATTTTTCAATTATATGATATGTAAATTAATTAAAATTCATTTTAAAGAATAATCAATCAAAATGTTGAAAACCACATAGACGTTACAATGGACACCAATACACAAACACAACGGACAGGTGTCACTCAAAATAAAATAACCATGTATGTGAAATTTGCATTCCACTTGTTAACAGCATGAACAAAAAAGATAACTGGCTCTGTCTACTACTGGAACGTCTATAACCCCGTAGCCATTAGTTCATAATAACTGTTGTCATATAAAATATAATTAACCGGAAACTTGTGTTTGCAAACCACTCTTCAATGGTCAATCTATAATCCTCGAATGGTTATTACCATCATTACACCTAAGTACCAAACAACAATACTTTCAAGAACAATTATTACATAGTAAAACATCTTTTAGAAGAAAATACTTACAGACATTACCTCCGTTTCCTTGAGCGTTCTTTCAAAAAGAAAAAAAAACACTCATATCAGTTACCACGAACTTCACGAGCAAAAAATGACACCTAACTTCCAATCACTTCACTCAAAATGAATAGCACCTCATCGACAATAAATAAGTACCATTTCGGAACAACTTCGAGAAGTCATTATGCTCTGGTTAATGGTACTTTATCATACTCCGGATAACCTGGGATCATTGTCAATAAACCTCAAGATAAAGAAATATACAATCAAAAAAAAGCTCATATGGGTAGCGATGGTGTATATCTGAAAGAGTCTATACAATCCAGATACGAATACGAGTATTAAAAAATTTTATTCAAACGAAAGTGAACGTTTTTTCTTATTCTTCGTCTTCGTCTTCATCATCATCATCATCATAATGATCTTTTCGATCCGAAGTGATGTTAACTTTTGCTTGTCGGCGGGGGTTCAAGTTCTTCTCTGTTGGTTTTTGGAAACGAAAATGTTGGTAGCTTTTGATTTTGGAATCAGTTCATGTTCGCGATTAAACCGGTAAACAGCGTACAGCTCGCTGCTCTTGGTCTTGACGAATGCTCTTTTCTTCGCAAGATATTGAGAATAATAAAAATTATTTAAAATTTCAAGAACTAAAGGATTTGAAATACATGCTAGTGGAATTTTGTGACAGAGAAAACAAATTAAGAGTGATTTTTTTTTATTTATTGTGTGTAATTTAAATTGTACTAAGAGATACCATAGTGAAATATTTGGAAAGAATACTAGCTGATTCAGTTTATGGATTAATTGCAATATTTAGAGCACAGGTAAGTTGTTATTAAAATAGAAAACAAAATTGAAAAAATTAATTCGTTCCGGCTTACATATTAATCTGTTCGTGGAATTCATAAAATCTGTAGTGATTTAAATATTATTAATGGGATTACATTTCAATAATGTTCGCTGTTTAAGATTTCTTAAAATTGTTCATTGATAATTAAAGACTGATGAGTTTGTCCCTAGTTCTATTTGCACCAAAAATATCAGTTCGCATATCAACTCTTTCGATTATGTAGGGTAACCCAACAGAATTTGTCATTGGAGGCGTTTATTCGCCGAACAGTTCAAATATTCTTTCTCATTTTGGCCAACAGTTCCGGATGTATCTTGACATTAACAAAAAATAATCTCCAGTTATACCGTTAATAAACTACCTGCAATTTCTCACTCCGAGTCGGTTGATATCTCCTTATCCTTGTGTGTGTAACACTTCAAATGTGACGTCTGCTTTGTTCCTTTGTTGACAGTGCCATGCTTTAAAGCCGACAATCTCAACTGAAATAATACGATGGTAATAAAATATTTAGTAGTTCGGGGAGGTTCATACTATTCGATTCCCCTATTTATTGACGACAGTTATTCTCCATAGCCATAGGACATATTCCCTTGCTACCTCAAATTGATGGATTAAGAGCCCAGTTATAGCTATCATTGAAAAACCTCATTGGAGGTTTTCTGTTGCTTCTTGCGGCTTTTTTTTTATAAATTCAATCATAGGAGAGTTGGTGTGAAAACAAAGCCTATGAATTTTAGAACGTGATTATCCGAAAATATTTAAATTTTTAATTATAGTTTCCGTATTTTTCATTGATCAAGATTTATTTTTGTGAAGTAATGATTGTCGTTCCACCGAAACACAACGGAATTTTCCAGTGTATAAGAAGCTATTGGGTGACATTTGAATTCCATAATGTGTTGTGTTCCAATGACGTTGTTCAATGATAGCTATAACTGCCACTAAGTTTGATTTGAACATGAAGAGAACGATTTGCCTCACGTTAAACTTTGATCAATGTAGATTGTAGATCCATTGTGATTCCCTGGCGCGTGAATCGTCTGTTGATGACTATAAAACCTATGGTTCACAGAGTGATTATACCAACAAGAAGCGGTAAATGTTTTCATATTTTCAACTTGTTCGTAAGATTTTGGTGGCTTAAAGTTTTTTTTTTATAATATGATAGCTCCACCAAATATCCTGTTTCCCATTCATTGTTTAATATAATGAAACCAGTGGAAGAAACTTACTTATCATATAAAAGGAAGTGCAATATCCTCCTCTCAAAAAATGTCCTTACAACGCTGCTACAAGCTATGAGTTTTATTGATTTTAATAATCTAAGTGCTGGTAAAGAAGCCAGTCCCCATGCAAAGAATGATCTTTGAAACATCTGCCGATATTGATATGGAATTTTCATTATCTACCTATTTTGGACTTCATTCTTCGTCGGTGTCTATGAATGTACCTAAGAAAGAGTGGGTAAATGAAAGCTTGCTCGATTATTGGACTATCAGCTCCAATTGGCCCATATACAAAAATGCCGATTCCTAGTAACGGTATTAGCATATTACTGTTTAATACATATGGGATCTCATCTAACTTAATTTGCAAATAATAGCAATAGCTTTCTTAAAATAAAAGAAATGCAAGAATGATTTATCAAGTCCAATTTTTTCGGGCATTTATGTTGAAAATATGATAGGGAAAAAAAGTAACACTTCTCATTTTAGATAAGAATGTCACTATTTTAAAGATATATAACCTTATGTCAATATGATGCTACTAGCTACCACATACTCAGAGACAAAATCTCAAAATTGAAACCAAACATTTTTGAAACATGTTTAGCTATTGATACAAAAATGCACCACTCAGTAGCGAAGGTCAAATTGACAAATAAGTTTATTTAGCATTTTATGAAGATATTAAAATCAAAAGTCAACAATATGTATCAAGGGTAAATTTGTTTTCAATGGCTCATACATTGCCATTGAATCGACTGAATATTAAGGTTCATATAATAAAACCATTAAAATGTAAAATGCAAATTTGAAAATATTCACATTAATTTATATTAAAAGCCATATATAAAAAAACTATCCCAAGGCATTTGTTTTAAAAAAGGAATTGATTTAAATTATCGTCGCTATTTTTATCATCACTCCTATTGTCATTCTTATCGTTTTTATTAAAATATATGTGACTTTAAAATATATTGCATTAAACAGCACGCAATCATGTGATGAACTGCTGCGCTGAAAGTCAGGGTTTGTTTAACAGTAGTAGCAACACCAAAATATTTGGCTTCCTCTCGCGATTAAATAATCCAAATATTATTAACGATAAAATCTTATCTCAACTCAGTCGTCGAAATTCTACATAAAATTATAAGGCTAGTCGTATGTTGGAGTTTCTGTGGCATTAATTCCATATGAAGACCAATTACTCACTACTAATGTGTCGATGCTCTGCAGGATGTTCTCGAGATTGTAAAATAGCTTGTAATTCTTTTAAAGTCTTTGCTAATATGTGTCATTCATTACGAATCGATCGAACTCTCTCGTTTTTAACTTTTAACGACAGTTTTTTTCTTTTTGAGAACCAACCTGAAAACAAACATATCAGTCCAACAATAAGCACGTTCTCGAAAAAAAATGGCCCGATGACTCTTCCAGCATGAATAGCGCACCATGCAGTAACTTTGAGCGGGTGTAATGGCTCCTCGTGCATTACTCGTGGATTTTCGGTGCCTCAAAAGTGATAATTTTAAACCTTGTAATGGGTGGTTAATTTCAAGGGCACTTCGTGATTTTGTCGGTCAATTTAATCGTCCAATCGGAAAAATCGTGCAAAAATTTGAGCAAACCGGGTCTGTAGGATATGTGAAAAAACCAACGCATGCTCGTACTGCAGAAAATATTGCTGCTGTTCGCGATAGTGTGGCTGAAGAGCCGTCCACCTCAACTCGTCGTCGTACCCAACAATTGCACCTCTCACGCTCGTCGTTGATGAAGATTATGCATAAAGACTTGCATTTACACGCTAACAAGGTGCAGAACTAAAGCCCCTTGACTATTTCAAGCGGCGTCAATGGTCAGAATGGTGGCAAGAAATGGCAACAGTGAATGATAAATTTTCGAAGAAATTCATCTTCAGTGATGAGGCTTATTTTCACC
The DNA here is from genome assembly GCA_949824845.1 of Rhingia rostrata. Taxonomy (NCBI): domain Eukaryota; kingdom Metazoa; phylum Arthropoda; class Insecta; order Diptera; family Syrphidae; genus Rhingia; species Rhingia rostrata. Next base: position 38,803,455 of record OX463758.1, on the reverse strand, counting down.
TCAGTGCATTCAATAAGCAGAATTGCCGCATTTGGGCGAATGATAATCCAAGAGTGGTTGTCGATAAACCAATGCACCCACAAGGAGTGACTGATTGGTGCGGTTTATGGGCTGGCGGCATCATCAGGCCGTATATTTTTCCAAAATGGGGACGATCAGGTAGTTACTGTGATGGTGTTCGCTATCGTGAGATGATAACGAAATTTTATGGCCCGAATTGGAAGAAATGGATGTGGACGACATGTGGTTTCAACAGGACGATGCCACTTGCCACACAGCTAAGAAACAATAGCTCTTTTGCGATACAAATTTATGGGCGTGTTATCTCACGTGGTGGCGATGGCAATTGGCCGGCAAGAACATGTGATTTGACACCGATGGACTTCTTTCTTTGGGGTTATTTGAATGAAAAGGTGTACGTCGATAAGCCAGCAACAATTCAAGAGCTAAAGGATGAGATAATTCCGCACATTAACGGCAAAGAACCTCAATTATGCCTCAGCGTCATCAAAAATTTGGACCATCGGATGGAGGTGTTCCGCCGAGGTCGCGGCGGGCATAAATATGCCAGATTAGTTTTTACTTAATCTTATTTGTACTTATTATTGAGGTTCTTTTCATATTTCCATAAATTGTTTCTTAAATAAATCTTCAGGGTGTTATCATCCGAACATTTCTTTGAATGTGCCTCATTTTTATTCAAAGTTTTTAGAAGAGGGAATTGGACAATCAATCTACCCAACTTCTTCGTATATCCGAGATGTGATATGATTTTCTTTTAATGAAAGAGGATAGACCATATTGCTTTCAAATGGCTGGTTTATACTAATCGATGAAATGAAAGCAATATGTTGAATTTATTAGTTTATTAGTTAGTATTTATTAAATTCTCTGTCTGTGCACGTTCTTCTAACAGATTTGGGATGGATCGATTGAGGTCGTTTCGTTATTGGTAATTTGACGTTTTCTTTTCCTCCTTTTTGTCTTTTAAGTATTCTGTCATCCCGTCATTCAATCGCTTCATTCGGATATTAAATTATCCAGCTTAAGTTATTCTATTGTATAATACCTCTTGATCGATTTGAAAATTTTTTGTGAAATAAAATAATCAATGAAAATAAATAATAGCATAGGTTAGGTTAGGTTGCAGTGGCTGCATACAATGCGCGTGCACTCTTAGACCATAAGGGTTCATAGTGGTTCTACGTGGATTTGTGGACTTTCCTATATTAGTTCGCTTAATTAAACCATTCAGAGCTTATTATCAAGTGTAGGAGGTTTCTGACATTGATATTAGACAGTTCACCTAGATTGTCGAAGAAGTAAAGTATTCAAGATAAAGTTTTTTTTTCTAAGAGTGCTGTACAAGATGATAAAAGGTGAGTGATACTTTCCTCCTCCTTTTCGTCAAGAAGTTTTTACAGAAGTCATTTCTGTAGAGGCACAGTCTTTTGGTGTGTAGGCCTTTAGATCAATGTCTTGTAAAGACACCGATTATGGTGCTGATGTTTGATCTATTCAGCAAAAAAAAAGAATACTGAATGATGTTTATTTCAAACAAATTCAAATAAATAACAAATAAAAAATTTCAAATAAAACTGCAAAAACTACCAAAATATTTTATTAGTAACCAAAACAAACTAAACATTCAAGTCATGAATTTATTCAACTTTGCAGTTGAATCCGCCTTTTTTCAGACTTATAGTCCGAAATGAACCTGAACTCCTAAAATGTGGGATTTATGGCGAAATATAGAAAATGTCATTGATACAAAATATTGTTCAGACAGATAATCAAAATTTTGTATGTTTTGATGAAAAACAACGTTTTTCCCCTGGTTATGCTATGATTTTTGTATGAAAACGCCTCTAAAAAACGTGAGTTAAAACGGTATATGGAAGAAATGTTTATATTACCATAACCAATAATTTAGCATTAAAAAGTGGGCGTGGCAAAAAACTTTGTATGCTCGTAATATAGATATTTAAGTTGACTACACATGTTTTTCAAACACCTGTTCAAAATTCCGTACTGTTTGGCAAAAAAAAAGCGTTTTCTAAAAAAGTGGGCGTGGCAGTGATCGAATTTATAAAATGTTTACACCTGTTCAAAGAGAACGTACAAGGATTACATGTACCAAATTTCCATACACCTTAAGGCATATCTAGCTAAATTATTTCTCTATGTCGCAAACTATGTATCAAATCTAATATACCCCTATGGGATAGGGTATAATGACATTTTCTATATTTCATTCCCATAAGGCCGACATTTTGGATGTATTTATTTGAGAGATGGAATGGGATAGGGTAAAAAACGATTCGCAAAGCGGATTGTAGCCTTATCATAGATTTTTTTAAATATTCGTTATCACTCGGGACTTTTAAGGTCTTTTAAGGTTATGAAACCCAGTGATGCAGAAAGGGAAAAGGTGTGTACGATAGTTAGAGATTGGTATTAAGTGGGAAATATTGAAGAAGGCCAGCCATTCCATATAGTCTGGTTAAGAAACGATCTTCTATACTTTACTTTTCGCCCGAAAACAGGCTTTAAGCAATAAGGATGTGTGAAAGAAGCCGCACGAGTATGACAACTAAATATTTCATTAGAACATTTATAGTGTAAGCACCGTTATAAGAGCGCAAGTCGTCCAACTTTCCGCCAGTGTTCGAGTGAAGGTATTTATCAACAAACTTCTGGATGTCTATAAGTTTGATAGCATGACGCTGGACTCAATCAATAAGACTCCAGCTAGTTATAGGAGCATCCGCCCATATGTGTGAGTTGTATTTAAGTCTTGTACACTAAGTTTTTAACGCACTAAACCCAACACTGTTGTTGGTACCCCAAGTTGGTACCGCAATCTAATCATTGTCGGAATTGAGTTCGGTTGACATTTGCTGGCGTTGTGACTCTACAACTTGGGGCTCTTGTCGTGGAGTCGTTAAAGAATTAAAGAGAGAGCAGGTTGTTAATAATGGCCTTGTGGCACTCCAGCGTTTTTTGGAAAGGGTGTGGAAGTTGACATATCTAATACAATTTGTATTGAACGGTTACATAGAAAACTAGTAATCCATTTAATAAAAGTATTACCGAAACCAAAGGACCAAAGGCTTATTGATAAGAGTGCTGTGCGACACTTTTTCGAAAGCTTTTCAGATATCCCGAGCAACAATTCTATATTCACCGAATCGGTGAACGCCACGGTTCCATTTTTCGATAAGGTAGATCATAAGATCACCAGTGGGACGTAGCTGACGAAAACCATAAGGAAATGATTTTTTTCTAGAGGTGATAATTTACTGTACTCCATGACCTTAGAGAGTACTGATGTTAAAGCAATGGGTCGGTAGTTTGAAAGGGGGTTCTATCGGCCTTTTTTGAAATTGGCTGAACATGCGCAAGTTTTCACCCATCCGAAAATATGTCTACATAATACGATAGTTGAAAGAGCTCAGGTAGAGGTAGGCCTGAGTGGAAAAACATCTCATTAAAACAAGGGGAAGAATTCCATATGGACCTGAAGTTTTATTGCTATTGAGACCTTTTGGGAAAATATCGGTTCTAACGAATATTGAACCGGATTCAGCCAAGGTGAAGAAGAAGAGCTATCTGGTAAATTTGGTATTCGCTGCGAAAAGAGAAATGACAGATTTCATTTTATTGGGAGTCAGTGATATTCTGGCTACCTTTATATAGCACGTCATTATATAGCCATACAGTTGTTTCTAGCTCGCCTGTAGAGACTACGATTTTCTTCAGAAGGTCATTGTCGCCATACGGCAAAAGCCTCTTCTCCTTTTTGGAGAGCAGTCGCACAGTTCTTCCTTTGCTTATATGCTAATGCATTTGCTTGGGATATACTTCTTCATCCCAAGTAGAATTAATACTATCATCGTAGAATGACATCGATCCGCATTTCCTTTTCATTTCAGGACCTAGCATTCAATGTTTATTTAAAATTGTCCCATCCGATGTTTTTCCAAGAACATAGTTGAACGCTGACGTTGAAATGCTGTGTCATTTTGACAGTGATTACTGTGACACATTACTCATTGATTGGATATATATCTGCATCGTTGTTAAAATTGTTCCAGCTTAATTTTTGATAACATACTTATCAGCTAACTTCTAAAGCTATTCGTGTTTGCTTATTTAAAAGAAAGCGAATCTTTGTACCTCCCATCCAATATTCTTCTGTGAGTTTTATTCAAAACGTTCACACATGCGATATCTTTGTCCGATATAGTTGTTTCGAATGGAGCCTTTTCAATCTCCAAGAATCATCGAATATCAGTGCCCACAAAATTGCTAAAACATCAACTTACAATAATTTGGTGTTCTTTCCGATAGAATCGTAAGTTTAACGGTTTCTGGAAAAATAATGTTTGGAGTATACATCACTTCCAAAGGAAGCATTTGATGTAGTTCAGGTTCAGGTTGTAGTTTTTTTTCTCCGCTCCGGTTCACACTCGCCACTGCCGACCATTTCTAACCTTAACACTTAAAAAAAGCGTTCTTCCAGAACATAGGAAGATTCAAACGGAGTGGCTCAGAATTTGGAACGATTAAGGCATGTAAATCGACGAATCCCTAATCTGCCATCACTTTGATGATATCGATAATCAGCTTGTGCTATTTGACTCATTTTTTTTATGTGTCGTTGCGTGAAATAGGGAGTGGTGTCATTGTTGGCAACAATTATAATTCTTAATACTTGGACATTCTCGTGTTCCATGACTATAAGAGAGGCGATTCTCGTAAACCTTTATTTGTTGCACGACTTACAGATTGTCTTGAATATACAGGCTCACAACAGCCTGCACTTCCTTAATGAATGCTACCTCTGTTTGCATAGATTGAACTTTTAGCGTTGTGATGTTTGCCCCCTTTAGATGTTGTTATGGAATGACCATGCTGGGGTATTTCTGTTTCAGGAACTCATTAAACTGCTTCATTGTTGCTACATTTCTGGAGCTACCAAACTTTTTTTCCATAAAATCTGACCTGATTTTGAAAGCTTTTTACTGATGATGTATAGAAGAATTGCGTCCCAATGCTGAATAGATACGGTGCAGAGCTGTGGAAATCAGGATCAATATGTATATGATCTCCTTAGTAGTTCAAGTGAGGACTTTACAATCAAGTTTTTTTTTTTTATAATTTACACGTACTCAGGGGTTATGAATACCCTTTTATTTGTTACCATAGTACGAGTGTTAGAGAAGGGGAAGAAAGAGAGGATAGGAAATATTTTGGATGTAGTGGAGACTTAAACTCCATGGGTGGTGTCCGAACTAGCTTCGGGGAGTCACTTTTTTTCTTGTGTTCGTTAAATTTGAAGAAATTCAAGATGGTGTGCATACTTTTAGGTATTACACCGACCTTTTTATTTCTTTTAAATAAAAGTTAAATGGATTTTGGTTGGGATTGAACGCGCAACCTTCCACTCAACAGACGAACACATTACCCCTACACCGCGGCCACCCACCTTTGCCTTGCCTTTTTAGCATGAAGAAATAGCGAATGGCAAGTGTAATTCTGACAAGATGTCGTTACCAGAGTTAGGTTAGGTTATTGTAGTTGCCAGCGAGTTCGTCAGCACACTTAAACCATTTTTGCTCCATTGTGATACAACGTGGATCAAAGTATAGCAAGCTGCAAGGTGGAGCTTCCTTTTGTTTAGTAGAGCTAGGCAGTTACAACGGATATAAAGTGTTATTTCTTTTCCTCTTCATCCAGGTAGCTCCTACAAAGGTCTTTTGTTTGGAGGCTTTGACATTCTATGTGCCTGTTCATTCAACAGTGTCCAATGATGACACATACTATGGCCGTTATGTATGGACCCAGCAAAGGTGAATGTTAAACTGCTTTGAAATCTCTTGTAGGGATAACCCGAAAACTTGAGTTGTCTTTGAATTAGTTGAAACTCATTCCAGGTCATTTGGCTGTCCGGTAAAATTTATAGATTTGACTTTCTGAAGCTTGGTCTTATGTCACATCAACCTATTTCACACGATGATACCATCGTGTGCTATATAATATTAACTGTAATTTAAAGATTTTACAACACTTTTTGCTCAAATTAGTAGGGCGTAGTTTTTAGCAAAACTGTCATTTAACTGTGTTGCAACTAAATACGGGTCTAAAGAAATCGCAAGATATGACTTGAGACTTCTTCAAATCTCACAAGTCTAGTATTGATTATGCTATGCCCTATTGAATATCTGCCGTTTCAGAACCGTCAAGTCTCCTACAATAGTTGGGTATAAGATGGATTTATAGTCTTATAAAGTAGAGTCCAGTTAGTTCTGTTTATCTTTTTTTTTGTAACATTTTCAAGCAACTGGCGAAATTCGGATGTTCATACGAAATTGAAAAATTCGTGAATAGAATGGATACAAGTTCTGGTAGACATATAGAAGGTACAAAAGGTTAATCACCCCAGGAGCGGAATACTTAACGCTGTATTTTCTTCTTCTTGGAGAATATAGTTTTTCTTCAATTCTTATTATTCTAAATCGAAATCATACATCAGAGTCCTTGAGTTTACTTTATGTTTTATTACGCATACGCCTCCATATAAGCAGTTATCGAAGAACTATCATAATACTCAATTCCTTTCAAGAATTCCACTAAATTTGGGGAAAAATTCGTGGGTGCAATGTGATTTAACTTGAGAAAGTGGACAATTTTGTTAAATTATGGAACGCAAACAACTGTTTCAAGGTTATTTGCAGGGAATTGGTATATTTTTCTTAAAGATATTCTATCAAACTTCCTTCATTTATTGATTGTCAATTAGTTAATCTCGATGTTTTTTGTTACAAATAATAATCTACCTTGAATAGATGCACCGTATTCATAAAAACGTATGTGGACGAGTCCAAGAACCATTAAATAAATTCTGCCTAAAACAATCCTCATAGCCTGAATTTAAAGAAAGAAGAATTATTGCCTTTTAATGGCTTCCTTATGATAGCAAATATTTAACAACCAGTTGTTTTAATTGATTTAATGACCCCGATTAAACATTTACCAAAACATTCTAATCGTTTAAATTCTAAGCAGTAAAACATTATTTATTTTGATTATGTTTATCATGCAACGAATAAAACAACGACTAGCTTTAAGCTAATAGCAATTGAGTTGATTTTTAAATAACGTTTTTTTTTTACTTGAATGTCTTGAATTTCCAACATGGATGTTATCTAATACACTTTCAGTTTATATGCTGATACTATTTTTAATTAATAAACACTCATCTGTCAGGATAATATAAATGATAGCAGGTTTTTTATTTCTATAGCAAAAAAATATGTTTTGCTTCTTAATTCTGTATTGTATTTCATTGCATAAGAAATGTATTTTTGCAAAACTGAACTTTCAGTTTTGCTTTTGTTATCTTGCAGGTTATGGGAAGAGTTCATGAATCGAAATTTAAAATTCAAATTTAGAAAAATATATTATAGAGATAAATTATAAATATCGTTTGTCTAAAATAAATGTCGTCATCATTTTGTCAGTCATTTTTGTTAAAAGAAATTTACAAAAAAATACTGAAAATCTGAAGCTAAGTTTTCAGAATTTTATTAAAGACTTATCAAGCCTTATTTAATAATTCAATTCATAAAGATTCATAATAGACCCATATTCACAAATCCGGTGGAATTGAAAATTAATACCGTAAGCAATGTTAAAGGCAACTTTAAGACATTTTTCTAAAAGCTTAAATTTGCAGCTTTAATAAAGCGATGAGTCGATATACATATCTCGGCAATAATTCCAATGATATCCACTTTAGTTTACTTTTATCTAGCTAAACGTATCTCTTTACTCGTAGCTTAAAGAGTCAACTCGTTGATTTTGGTATTTGTCCTTTAAAATAGAAGACATGGTAGCAGCAGTTCATTTTTTTACTTTTGATATCGCTACAATGGTTGGAACTAGTGGACCTCAAATAATTTGCAAGACATATGGAATGATCGTAATCCGCCTGCCTAATAGCTTTTAGTATATAATCGATGGAAGGATGGACCAATCCTGTTAGGACATAATCAGTTGTGTTGGTAAATCTGCCGAGCTTACTGGTCAAGATCTCTTGAGTGTGACTGTGTTTCACATTTTTCATATTAAGGTATGTCCGGAGTAGGTAAAGGAGTAGTGTGAGACCATCAGTATGATTGAAGAAACCAGTTAATGATCTCAACATTTCGATATCAGAACTGGGATGATCAGGGTCTTATATAGGAATTCCTTAGTAGTTAGAGTGAGGGCTTTACTACTAAATAACCTTCTTATCCCGAAGAAACAGAGGTTGTAAATAGCGGAGACTAGGTAGAGAAAGTCAGGTATTACCTCAAAGTTATATCTGTGTATGGTGACATTTTATTTAATTCGTCCAATTTTGTGTCCTTTCGTTTTGACAGCATATACCTAGTCTTACCCTCATTTACTGCTAAACCCATTTTTGCCGCTTCCTTCTCTATACTATCAAACGTGGCTATGACATCACGTTGGGTCCTACCGATGATGTCAATATCGTCGGCGTATGCTAGTAGTTGTAACGATTTTTGGAAAATTGTGCCTCTGGTTTTGGCTAGTGAGTTTTGCACAATCCTCTCAAGAATCAGATTGAAGAAGTCACATGATAGCGCATCGTCTTGCTTAAATCCTTTTTTGATATCGAATGTGTCGGTGAGGTCGTTTCCGGCCCTGATGGAGCAGCGAGATTTCTCTATCGTCATCCTATACAAACGGATGAGTTTGGACAGTATACCAAAACTAGACATGGGTCTGTATAGAATGAAGTGCGCCTTTTTATTCGTTTTTTTCTGTAAGTTTTTCTTTATCTCTGCGAGTTCTCCAATTTTTTTCAAAAACTAGGCTGAATTTCGGTTTCTTTCTGCAGTAGATGGAAAAATCATATTGTGCTATTTTTTACGTTTAATACCACACAAGTTTGCAACAATGATACCAGGTAGTAAAACCCGAAAAAACTGCCAATTATGTTGCGATAACGTTCTTTGATAACTTGAAAAATATTATATGATGCTTCTTCCCGAAATGTTTTAGAATAGTAGCAAAGATTTCTTATCTTATCTATCAGAGAGCTTGGATGACTTTGATGTGGGTTTCGAATTTGACTTCACCGAAAAAATGGTCTAAATCGACATTTGCTTCGACGAATCTATGAAAATTCTTTATTTTGGATACTTGGATACTTGAATACTCGAATAGTTGCTGGTTCGAACACCTGGAGCATTGAACTTTTAATTCTAAGAATGAAAAAAAAATCGTGAAGATGCTGTATTAAAATCAAAAATGCTGAAAAGAAACCTCTTGGCATTAAAACAATTTTTTTAATAAATGCAATTTACAATAATTTGGAGCTACTGGCATCTGTTTTTGTAACATAAACGATAAATTATTTTTAATGATTCCCATTTAGTAGCCACCGAAGTTATTTCTATTCATTTTTTTTGCCGCTTTCAATCCAAGATTCAAAAGCTTTTAAAATAAATACCAGATACACAATCATCATGTTCCTTGATTCTACATTACGGTAATAGGTCTGATGTCCATCAATCAGGAATGCTTAGAGTTCCGTGTTGAGCTATTAACCTTAACCTCTATGAGCTGAAGATTTCATCGAGTGGATTTATGCAAATCTGCAGCCTTTCTAAAACTGGATCATGATGTAAGCATCAGGGATATGAATTTTGTTTGGAATGTGTGGGTTTTCAAAATAAAATTAAAACAGTCTTATTATAATTTGCGATTATTTTTAAAATAAGGCCAACATCGAATTAAATAAACGGTGTCTTTGGAATATGTGTTGTGTGGGTATGCATATGGCGGGTTATTGACTTTGTTTTTATTACCATTAGCTAAATACTTTGTAACATAGATAAAGAAAATCATAATTTTTGTTGATACTGTTCAACAAAAGGTAGGGTCATTATACGTTGAGTCTTACTAGATGTGACTGCCTGTTCGTACGTAAGCAAAGACAATAATATACCTCATGTCGGAATCACCGAAGAGTTCATAATAAAATTTGGTGTACCCCAGGAAAGCATGTTAACACGGTATCAACGTGTATCCTATTACGGAACAGCATCCTATGTTTAATTTATTCAACAACCTTTTGTAAAGTTTCAATTTGGATGATGTGCTTGAAATCTTGAATTTCTCTTGGGTTGTTGTCACATACTAAGTTAAACATTTCAAAAACGTGATGGAAGGAAATCTGTTTTTATTAAAATAAAAAAATTGTTATGATGTACATTATGAGTGGTCGCAGTGTGGTGACAATGTGTTCACTCGTTGAGTAGACGTTTGTGCGTTCAATCCCAGACAAAAATCCATTTTACCATAATTCAAAGAAATACTTACAGGCTTCAGACCCGTTAGTACAGCGGCATAGACCTTATCAAAAAACTCCGCATTGGATGTTTTAAATGCTAGGATATAATGTGTCACGGACATGAGTATGGACAGAAATACTCCGACTCGACCTCGATTCTCTGCCGGACGTCGGACGCCGTAGATAAAGACCTTTCACAAAGTTGGTAGCAAAAGTAGACACCGACCACAATCAACTTAAATTGCAAATCTGGTGGCAGTTAGCTAAAAACTGTGCTAATTTTAGAGGCTTGTTGGTTAAGGCACAGACGCTTTCCCGACTGTAGCGTCACTTAACCAGCGCATCGGGCCATCAATTAACTGATTGATTCCCGACAAATTCATATCAGATCGATTAACTTACTTAACGGGCCACCGACCTGTTGCGGGTCTCTGGCTGAGACAAGGCAGCCTTCCATCCTCTTTGATCCTGGGCACGTTGCTGGCAGTTGTTCAGTCTAAGCACTCTGGAATCCGCGACTGTTTATTCCTTAACCCAGGGGTTCGGTCTTGCCTGTCATCTCTAACCACAATCCTGAAGGTTTGGATTCGAAGATTCTTTTGGGTGGAGCATCATTGTTCTTTCGCTCGATGTGGAACAGCCAATGCAGTTCACGTGCTTTTACCTTTTGTATAACATCCACATCTGGGTAAAATTCAAAAAGTTTGCGGTTGTATCTTTTCCTCCATTCGCCTTCCTCGCATAGAGGACCAGAAATTCGACGAAGAATTATTCCGTCGAAAGTGACTTATATTTGGTCAGCTTTCCAGCTTATAATCCAGCACTCGGCGCCGTAAAGTATTACTGGTAGTTTTAGTGCCCGGTAGAGCAAATATTTGGACTTTTGGGTCAAGAGTTTTGATCCAATTTGTTTTGCTAAACCGAAATAGCATCGGTTTACAAGGATAGTTTTCGTCGTATCTCCACTAAGGTGTCATACGTGGGTTTGATGTTTACTCCGAGTTAGATGAACTCTTTAACTACCTCAAAATTTATGCTATAAATAGTGATATTTTGTCCAAATTTTTACATCGATAGTACTCTGTTTGTTGATAGCGTACTCGTACAGTTGCAAGAGTTTTATTTGATCTTGACATACATAAATCCGCTGGTCCAGATGGTATATCCCCCATCATTCTGAAGAGGTGTTCTTCTACGCTAGCAAAACCACTGCGTAAGCTTTTCTATCTATCCTACTCATCAGGACTCTTTCCGAGTAGATGGAAAACAGCATTTGTCCAGCCTGTACCAAAAAAAGGCGAATCTTCTTCTCTTTCCAACTACCGACCAATTGCACTTACGTCCATTCTTTCCAAGGTCATGGAAACGCTAATAAATCGTCAGCTTATGAAATATCTCGAAACACGAAAACTTCTCAATGACCGGCAGTATGGTTTTCGCAGCAACAGGTCTACTGGTGATTTGATGGCATATCTCACCGAAAAGTGAAACCAATCAATCCACCATGGTGGCGAAAGCAAGATTGTTGCGCTTGATATTTCAAAGGCATTTGACAGGGTTTGGCATCAAGCCCTTTTGTCGAAAATGCGTACATTTGGAATCGACGAAAAACTTCTTCTATGGATTAGACATTATCTTTCGAAACGTTCAATTCAAGTTGTTTTGGATGGTTTCAAGTCTGTAACTCACCAAATAAATGCTGGTGTCCCTCAAGGCTCAGTTTTGTCTTCGACTCTCATTCTCATTTTTATAAATGATCTCCTGTCTGCAACTTCTGATCCAATTCATTCCTTCGCTGATGACAGTACCCTCAGCTTCTCATATTCGTTTACAGGTCCTCGTCCATCACCTTCGAACGTGGACTCTAAACGCCAAAATATGTTAAGCTCATTGAATTCCGACCTTGACAGCATTATCAAATGGGGTAAATCTAATAGAGTGGAATTCAATGCTTCCAAAACACAATGCTGTCTTCTATCATTAAAGCGTAACCAAAATCTAGAGCCATTATCCATGAATGGCACTTACGTCGAAGAAACCGAAAAGCTTTCCATACTAGGTATGTGTGTTAGTAACGACTTACGTTGGAACGACCACATATTCGAAGTCGCTAAAAACGCAGCGAAATGTCTAGGTTTCCTAAATCGATGTAAGAAATATTTCACCCCCTCTGATCTGGCCACAATATATAAAGCGTTTATACGCCCAAAACTTGAATTCAACGCCCACGTCTGGTCTGGTGCACCAAAATCAACATTGCACCTACTAGATAGGATTCAAACACGTGCGAAAAAACTTATAGGAGACATAAGAATAGCGAACTCCTTAGTTTCGCTTGAACACCGTCGAAACATCTCCTGCCTTACCTTGTTTTATCGCTATTTTAACAACCAATGTTCAAATGAAATAGCCAGCTGCATTCCTCCCATTCAACAATTCAGCCGCAATACTCGTTACGCAATGAATGCAAATCAGTTTACCCTCAAGCCTATCTTCGGACGTACGCTGAAATATAGAGATTCGTACATAAACCGAACAACACGAATGTGGAATGCTCTACCAAACTCTGTTTTTCCTTTCCATTATAACTTACAGACATTTAAAACGAATGTGCATCGGTATCTCCTTTCTTCTTATCCCTAATTTCCTTAACGCCCCCACTGTGCTAAAACATATAAAGGGTATTCATAACCCCTTGAGTGCGCGCAAATTATAAAAAAAAAGCATAAACTTTGTCTTACCTTGCCTAACTAAAGGGTGATCCATTTCGAGGTTCCCTACGTTTTTAAAGAAAAAAAAAAACACAGAAAATTCAAATTGAATGGAGAATGTTTATTATCATTTGAAAGAACATTCTTTGGCATTTATTTTTTGAAGATTATGTCTATCAAATGTTGGCCGTTGCTACGTCGCAGATGGTCCATCCGTTGAGTCCAATTTTCGATCACTCGTTCGAGCATTTCGACTGGTAACTGGCAAATGACACGCGTGATGTTTTCCTCCAAGGCCTGAATCGAAGCGGGTTTGTCGGCATAAGCTTTTGACTTTACATATCCCCACAGGAAAAAGTCTAACGGTGTGATATCACACGATCTTGGTGGCCAATCGACCGGCCCAAAACGTGAAATTATGTGCTCCCCGAAATGTTCTCTCAATAAGTCCATTGATTGATGCTATGTGAGGGATCAGAACAGAACACAGAACGTGAATTTTCATAATAAAGTTGAACAATTTGTAAACGTTGTTCACGCGTAAGTCTTTCCATTATGAAATGCCAAACAATACAAAACAAAAAAAAACATGACAGCATGACACGACTCACACGTGATCTGTCAAAAAAGGCTATTGAAAAAAGTATCTCTACTTGGATCACCCGTTACAAGACAAACGCTTTTCGCATTTCCTCAATGACCGCAAAATGCGACGACGATGTCGTCTGCGTTATCCAGATCAGATTCAGAACTATAGTTTTTTTCAATTTAAAAATTGCACTTCTTGATGAAACCTATTTATAAAATGTGCAACCCCTTTGAAAGCCAGAAACAGGTTTTTAAATCTTTGATTTAAATTATTTATGTCGATAGTTTTTTAAAAGTTCGCATGCAAGCTAAACATTTTGATTAAAAAATGCAAAAAAGAAAAGTTTCAAACAATTTTTTGCAAAATTGTTAAATGAAGTGCTTAATTGGCCCCAAAAAGCCAATGTTTACATCAATTCCTTTCAGAACCCAATAAATCTATAAAAATCGAATGGTTTCATGTCTTCTAGTTTTTGAGGATTAATGTTCATCTTTGTTAGTAAAGTTCATCTTTGTAAGTAATGTTCACCTTTGTAAGTAAAGTTCATCTTTTTAAGTAAAGTGAGCCCAAGCAGGTAAGTTGCAGGGGGATACACATCTCACTGTTTATTTACGGAATTAATTTATTAGTTTTCATCTAATTTTCAGTTTAGAAAAGAAATAACAAATTGTTAATATTTACACTTACAACCAATTTTTCTTCCTAAATTTTGAGTTTAGAAGCCGTTTTTTTTTTTAAATTATTCATTAATTGTAAGTATTACATCTTGGTATTATTTTTTTTTTCATTTAATAAATTGCCCTCCCGACCCAATGGCGGGAAACAGACCCCACTTTCATTATAAAAAATGCTTGTTTTTGACTTTTCTTCTAAAAACCGTTATCACTTTTTGGCACCAAACTTATCGTACTCGTGCCACAAACTTTCATTCACAAAATATACTAATAAAATTGTTGATTGCTGCACTGGATTTGAATTTTATAGCAAATTCAGCTAAACTATGTATGTAAACGAATCTCATCACAGAATTGGAAATGAAGGGTATTTCGGGGAGCTGGATGAACGTCGAATAATATAACTTAACACCGACAAACAACTTACACGCGCGAAAGAAAATGCTGACCAAACGTCTGGAGCAATGAACCGAATTTCCAGGGAAATTCACATGACTACTTGCATGCGCAAAAGAAGTGCTGATCAAACGAATCAAATTTCCAGGGAAGTTCACATTGTGAACAGAAATGCAAGCTTTCGTTATTTAAGTTGAACATGTAATAGTTTAGTTATTATCGACTCGCCAATGAATAAAGGTCAGAGCAACCTGCTCTGAAAAAGATTTTTTTTAAGTTCTTGTGCAGATCTTTTATTAACTGGCGCCCAACGTGGGGCTGCATTCTGCAACACTGTTAGATTACTGTTAACATAAAGCTCGACTGAACTTAGGCAATAACCAAGCCTAAAACCAGTGAAAGTTTTTGTGAATAAAAAGTGGAAAACCAAACCACCAACATAACGCTCGACTGAACTCAGGCAATAACCAAGTCTAAAACCAGTGAAAGTGTTTTGAATAAAAAGTGGCTAACCAAACCACCAACATAACAGTGAAATCAATAAAGTGTGGACAACCAAGCCACCAACAAAAAAAAAAAACAAAAACGTGGAAGAAATAAAGAGTGAACAACCAAGCTCAGTGAAGTAACCGAAAGAGTGGACAACAAAACCACCACGATAACAGTGTAGTGATAGGGAAAACGAAGGCCCCCGAGTAGTTCTACCAACCATAGGAACAAAAAGGAGTCAGTAAACACTGACAGCCGCCCTAACCAGCAGGAAGCAGCCCAGAACCCACAAAATAAACAACGTTAAGAAGAGATGCTACAAGAATTTATTTTAACATTATTGTAAGTCATTAGTAAATAACATAAGTATTAAAAAATAATTGATTATAAAATTAATTAGTTTTTACTAAATTATTGCCCTGTACGTTGATTATAACATCCGTTTTATTTACTCGAACAAGTGATATAGTTGATTCTCTCATTTGCAAAAAAAACATATACATATTTCGAAAGATGTCAAACCCTAACAATCTATTAAGACCAGCTCGTCTGGAAGTCCCTGTAGATAATGTTGCAGCTCCTCAACCTCCTGAAAACCAAACCACCAACATAAATAACCAAGTCTAAAACCAGTGAAAGTGTTTGTGAATAAAAAGTGGCTAACCAAACCACCAACATAACAGTGAAATCAATAAAGTGTGGACAACCAAGCCACCAACAAAAAAAAAAAACAAAAACGTGGAAGAAATAAAGAGTGAACAACCAAGCTCAGTGAAGTAACCGAAAGAGTGGACAACAAAACCACCACGATAACAGTGTAGTGATAGGGAAAACGAAGGCCCCCGAGTAGTTCTACCAACCATAGGAACAAAAAGGAGTCAGTAAACACTGACAGCCGCCCTAACCAGCAGGAAGCAGCCCAGAACCCACAAAATAAACAACGTTAAGAAGAGATGCTACAAGAATTTATTTTAACATTATTGTAAGTCATTAGTAAATAACATAAGTATTAAAAAAGAATTGATTATAAAATTAATTAGTTTTTACTAAATTATTGCCCTGTACGTTGATTATAACATCCGTTTTATTTACTCGAACAAGTGATATAGTTGATTCTCTCATTTGCAAAAAAAACATATACATATTTCGAAAGATGTCAAACCCTAACAATCTATTAAGACCAGCTCGTCTGGAAGTCCCTGTAGATAATGTTGCAGCTCCT
Organism: Rhingia rostrata; assembly: GCA_949824845.1. Taxonomy (NCBI): domain Eukaryota; kingdom Metazoa; phylum Arthropoda; class Insecta; order Diptera; family Syrphidae; genus Rhingia; species Rhingia rostrata. The sequence continues at coordinate 38,787,005 of OX463758.1, read as the reverse complement.
CAACCTCCTGCTCCCATTCCTCAACCTAATGTAATTAACGACGACATGATTCAGACGATTACACAATTAGTAACTCAAGCCCTTCAAATACAGGGACGACAACTTTTTAATTCCATCATGAACCCTGCGTCCGACATTAATAATGATATTGACCAGCCAATAAATCTGGCTAATGATAGGAATTTGTCCGAAATGGACAAAGTACCCGACGTAGTGAAAAGCCTAAGAGAATTTTCTGGCCAATCACACGAATTTAATTCATGGAAAAAGAGCGTCGATAGGATACTCAAAATCTATGAACATCTAAAGGGAACCCCCAAGTATTATGGGATCTTATCAGTCATCAGAAACAAAATTACGGGCTACGCAGATGTCGCCCTAGAATCGTACAATACTCCACTAAACTGGGATAAGATATCAAAATGTCTTACCCTCCACTACGCGGATACGAGGGACTTAGGAACCCTCGAATACCAAATGACAACTTTGGTACAAGGTAGTAGTACGATTCCTGAGTTCTATCAGGCCGTCTACCACCACCTGTCGCTTATCTTAAATAAGTTAGGATCAACGGATATGAGTCAGGAGTCCATGAATAACATGACTCAGTGTTACCGGGACAAAGCTCTGGATACCTTCGTCAGAGGGTTGAGAGGCGACTTGCCTAGGTTACTCAGTATCCGTGAGCCTGCTGACTTACCCCAGGCTTTACACCTTTGCTTAAAATTACAAAATATCGATTTCCGAACCCAACATGCAAACAATTCGCAAGCTAGCACCCGGAAAACATTTCAACAAACACCGCCTCCAGCTCCTCCTAGAAGAAACAATTTTTCACATTCAGGACCAGCACCGATTGCCGCACCCAGAAGAGAATTTCATCCCGAGTTACTCCATAACCCACGAAATGCTAATCCACCACAGTTTTATAGGAATCAGCCGAACTACCAGTATCCACAGCAACGACCACCAGCAAATCAACGCCCGCTTCCTCCAAAGCCAATGGACGTTGACTATTCCGTCCGATCCCAAAATGTGAACTATCAGAACAGACCCCGCAACCAACAGTTAGCTCCACAGAAACGCCAACACTCACAACAGGTACATCAGCCACACAAATTGCAGAGAGTCTATCACACTGAAGGGCCCGAACCAGACGAGAGGACATCGGAAGAATACGAAAACGAGATAGAAGAAGAAGACCAAAACCACGAGCAGACATTGACGAATTACATTGACTCTCAAGATCACCTTGAGTTTGACCAACCTGAAGAACTCGACGACATTTATTTTTTAGATTAGCATCCTCTTCACTTCCCTTTTTCGAACATATTTCTAGAAGTGGAGAGACCCTAAAATTTCTCATCGACACCGGCTCAAACAAAAATTACGTCCAACCACGTCATATTAAGAATCCTTTACTGAATAATAAACCCTTTTATGCTCATTCTGTTGGAGGAAGCATCAAAATAACACATCATGCACTAATTCAACTTTTCGGTCCTCAAACAGACAAAATACAATTTTTTATCCTCCCCAGTCTCATTTCATTTGAAGGGATCATAGGACATGATACCCTAAAACAATTAAAAGCAATTATCCATACGAGTAAAGATCATATGTCTATTCACCCTGTCCCCACCCACCAAAGAATTTCAATCCCTCTCAAACAACATCAATCACAATTTGTCAATAACATTAATATTAGAACCGATCACATGAGTAAGGAGCAACATTCTAAACTCCTTAAAGTCATTCATAAATGTCCCAATGTTTTTTCGGAACCAAATGAAAAATTGACATACACCACCACTGTTAAAGGAGAAATCCGAACTACAACGCGAGATCCCGTGTATTCGAAATCATACCCATATCCTATGGCACTTAAAAATGAAGTCGAAAAAGAAATACAAAAGCTACTAGAAGATGGAATCATAAGACCATCAAAATCTCCTTACAATTCTCCTGTTTGGGTTGTCCCCAAAAAAATGGATGCTTCGGGAGAAAAGAAATTTCGAATGGTAATCGACTACCGTAAGCTAAACGCTGTGACTATTGCCGACAAGTATCCAATTCCAGAAATATACGAAATTCTCGCAAATCTAAACAAAAATCAACGGTTTTCAATTGTAGACTTAAGAAGTGGTTTTCATCAGATCCCACTTAAAGAATCTGATATAGAAAAAACTGCCTTTTCGGTAAATAACGGCAAGTTCGAGTTTACTCGCCTGCCATTTGGGCTTAAGAATGCCCCTTCCATTTTCCAGAGAGCCCTTGACGACATCCTAAGAGATCTCATTGGAAAATGTTGCTACGTCTACATCGATGACATTGTCATCTTCGGGAAAGACGAAACCGAACATTCTTTGAATCTAGAAAAAGTATTTCATACCTTAGAAGCCGCGAATATGAAAATTCAACTAGATAAATGTGAATTTTTTCAGAAGGAAGTCGAATTTTTAGGATTTATTATTGGTAGGTCTGGAATAAAAACTAACCCAAAAAAAGTGCAGGCTATAGTTGATCGACCTATTCCCGAAAACCTCAAAGAGCTTCGATCCTTTCTCGGAATGTCTGGATATTATCGCCGCTTTATAAGAGATTACTCAAAGCTGGCGAAACCTCTGACATCCCTTCTAAGAGGGGAAGACGGACACGTGTCCAAAAATATGTCAAAGAAAAAACTAATTCAGTTAGATCAAAAAGCAATCGAAGCATTCAATAAACTAAAAAACTCTCTTGTTTCTGAAGAAGTAATTCTCCAATACCCAGACTTTAGCAAAAGCTTTCAGCTAACAACCGACGCTTCTGACTACGCCATTGGTGCAGTTTTATCACAAGATGATAAGCCAATCACATTTCTTTCCCGAACCTTAAGTAAAACGGAAGAAGGTTACGCCACAAACGAAAAAGAAATGCTGGCGATTATTTGGTCCCTCAATTCTTTAAGAAACTTCCTTTACGGATCCCGGAAAGTTAACATTTTTACAGACCACCAACCACTTACCTATGCCCTGAGCAATAAAAATACAAACTCCAAAATGAAACGGTGGAAAGCCATATTGGAGGAGTATAATTACGAATTAAAATACAAACCAGGAAAGGAAAATGTGGTTGCTGATTCCCTTTCAAGGCCTCCCCAAATAATTGAAATTCACTCAATGACTCCAACCGAACATAGTGCAGATAGCTCAGCGCAAAACCTCATACCATCCGTAGAGACCCCCATAAACGTTTTCCGAAACCAAATTTTACTCAAAATAGGAGACGAAAATAGTTATCAAATTCAGAACCCCTTCGATAACTATACAAGACATACTTTGATATGACAGGACTACTTAGAAAATGACATCATTGATATCTTCAAAAGATATCTCAATCCAAATATTATAAACGGACTCCTCACAGACGAAAGGACGATGGGACGAGTACAGGAAATTTATCCTTTACACTTCAAAGACTACCGTATTCGTTTCACCCAGAAAATGGTTGAAGACGTACCAAACCAAGTAGAGCAAGAAGAAAAAATTCTAAAGGTACATCGTAGAGCCCATCGCAACGCCGAAGAAAACCGAGTTCAGTTGCTAGAAAACTTCTATTTCCCTAAAATGTCTTCAAAAATTAAAAACCTAGTAAAACGTTGCATAACCTGTAAAGAAAATAAATACGACAGACACCCTAATAAGCCGCATTTGAGTCCTACACCCATCCCTAATTATCCGGGACACACCATTCATATCGATATATTTTCTACCGAAAAACAACTTGTCTTAACAGCCGTCGATAAATTCACAAAATTCGCTCAAACCAGAATTATTTCATCACGATCAATCGAAGATATTAAACGACCATTAAGAGATATTTTATTTTTCTTCTGAGTCCCCGAAGCTGTCGTAATAGACAACGAAAAGGCTCTAAATTCAGCTTCAATTACATCGATGCTGGAAGACGACCTTCAAGTAAAGATTTTTAAAACGCCGCCATACAAAAGCGAAGTGAACGGTCAAGTTGAACGTTTTTACTCCACTTTAGCTGAAATCATGAGATGTTTAAAATCAGACGGACCTGCACGGTCTTTTGAAGAACTCTTGGAACGAGCTGTGAACGAATATAATTTCACCATCCACTCAACGACAGGTAAGAAACCAATAGAACTATTTTACGGGCGAATACCTAGACTAAATCCCGAACAGTTCGAAAAAACACGGTTGACTAATATCGAAAGACTTAGAATTAAACAAGAGAATGATACTAAATACCACAACAAGAAAAGGAAACCGATCAAAGATTATCAAATAGGACAATCTATTTATATTAAAAATAATAAACGGCTAGGTTCGAAACTAACCGGCAGATACCGGCAAGAAATAGTTAAGGTAAATAAGAACTCTACTGTCATAACCGAATCCGGCAAAGTAGTTCATAAAAGTAACATCAGAAATTAAACTTTATCTTTCCAGATGTGCGCTAGGCACTTGCCAGGCAACCATGCAAATATTGGACTTTTCAAACGCACAAATAGTAACCTTTCACGTTGGACAGACGAAGATACAAGACGGATACTTTAAACTAATAAATGTTATCGACTTAGACCAATACGACCAATTCATATCTGCAATAACCCCTATCCTTAAACTTGAATCAACCCAAAACCATACCATATTCCCTTTGCTATCACACGAGTTGCAACAAATAAAAAATCTTTTGCATAACTTGAAACCGCGATTAACAAAACGTTCTTTAGATTTTATTGGTAGCGCATGGAAATGGATTGCCGGGAATCCAGACCATGACGACTTTGTCACCATCAAAGAAAAAGTCACAGACGTATTAAAGAATAATAACAAGCAAGTTGTCATAAATCAATTATACAATGAGAGGATTAATAATATCACTAAAATTCAAAATGAAATACAGAAATTGTTAAAAGAAGACAATAAATTAAGCTTCGAGGTAATAGCAAATGTGCAATACAAAATTAAACTTGTAAAGGAGGAAATAGAAAATATTAACTATGCCATTCATTGGGCTAGATTAGGCATGATCAATTCATTTATTTTGTCAAAAAAAGAAATAGAACTTGCTACAAATATTTTAAGTAAACAGATGCTACCATACAATACAATAGAAGAAGCTTTAGATTTCTCAGAAATAAAAGTTATAAGCAATAGTTCAATAATGCTCTATATTATAAATATTCCACTAACTACAAATGAAACCTATGAAAGCCTTGTAATAAAACCAATAAAGAAAAATAATATTGTAACAGAAATTTTGTATGATGTAATTCTTAAGAATAACGAAAAAATGTTTGGAACTGTAAAAAAATGTAAAAACTATAACTCCTTATCCATTTGTAATTTAAAAGACATTGTCAATATTAGAAACGATGCATGTATCCCTAGCTTGCTCAACAGTCTCCCAGCTGTCTGCAACACCGTCAATAGTCAGCATATCCCAACCGTAGACGAGATCTCAACAGGCAATGTATTGCTTAACCAATTTACCGGAACAATACAAGTAGAAAACACTACCCACAGCCTCAATGGAACATTCCTCATAAAATTCCACAATACAACTATAAATATCGACGGACAGCTATTTATTTCCAAAGAAATATCAATGGTTAAAGCATTACCAGCAATACTGCAAACCAGTCCAAAAGAAAAAAAATACAAAGAAATCCTATCTCTAGAAATGATGAAAGATCTTCACATCAACAACACCAATGAACTTCGGCTATTACAAACAGAGAACAACATTCATCAGATAACCACCTACTCACTGATCGCCTGTCTTGGAACACTTGCCATAATAGCCACGATTCTGAAGCTTTTACCTAAACAAAACAATACTAAGGTAACCATCCAAATCCCGAAGGAAAAGGTACAGGAAGAACATCCCAATCCAGGAACAATCGCATCACCCAATACCCTTCAAGATCTTGAGATGCCACACCAAAGATTCAACAATATACCGTATTTTTAACGATTGAGGGCAATCGAACTTAAAAGGGGAAGACTTAACACCGACAAACAACTTACACGCGCGAAAGAAAATGCTGACCAAACGTCTGGAGCAATGAACCGAATTTCCAGGGAAATTCACATGACTACTTGCATGCGCAAAAGAAGTGCTGATCAAACGAATCAAATTTCCAGGGAAGTTCACATTGTGAACAGAAATGCAAGCTTTCGTTATTTAAGTTGAACATATAATAGTTTAGTTATTATCGACTCGCCAATGAATAAAGGTCAGAGCAACCTGCTCTGAAAAAGATTTTTTTTTAAGTTCTTGTGCAGATCTTTTATTAACTTATACAAAGCTGTAGAAGGGGAGATAGAAGAGTTGGTTGAAGAGTTGAGGACTATTGAAAAAATTGCCACGACATCTTTGCCAGGGCCAACAAGGACTGAAGCTGTTAAATCTTTTGTGTTTTAAAACGTTATTAAGATAATGATGCCAAGCAAAATATTTTGTATTTTGTTTGCAAACAAAATTTAGGACTATTTTAAAAAGTACAATTTGTAAATGTGTATGAACATTTAATCATATTTGATGTCGTAACAATTGCTGCAATACTTTGCGTGTATGTATAAGCCTATCCCATAGGGTTTTATTAGTTTTGACATTAAGCTGGTAACAAAGAGAAATATTTTCGATAGATATACCTTAAAGTAGATTTAGCCAGACAGAAAGTCTGTCCGTCTACGTGTGACCAATTTTTGGGCCTTAAATTTTAGGCTAGTTTATTGAAATTTTGTATATGACTCTCTATCCGACAAAGCAGAATAAGTTTATACATTTTCGAAATCCGCTCACTACCACGCCCACTTTATAAATAAGGGTCTTGTCTGATCAAATCATAAGAAATTTAAAAAAAAAGGTCTGAGCAGGATATTTAGACTTTGTCATTTTCTATATTTCCTACATATGACGATTTTAGCCGCTCCCACTTTCTTAAGCGTTTTATAAAAAAACATTTTCGTCAATAATTTAGTAAAATTCTAAAAAAAAATTGATGCAAATATTTCGAAATTAATCTATGATGCATTTTTCCCATATATTATTTTTATTTACGCCCACTTTTTGGGGACGTTTTCTTACAAAAATGATTTGTATACTCTACACTACACTACTCTACAATACTCTACACTACACTGCACTACAAACGATTAAATAATTTGTTAAACAGTCTGAGCAGTATTCGTTGAAAAAAAAATTCCTACGGCTTGGGGATGTTTACTTTAAGAATAGAATAGGACAGGGCGTGTACAGATTCGCATATACCCTTCAGTTGTTTTCAAGAACAACTTGAATATAAGAAACTTTTTTTTTTGATTTTGTGGATTGTAACTACATTTGGTGTATATGAAGTTTTTTGCCATTCCCATTTTTTTGGGGCAATGCCAAGTGGAGGTAGAAACGCATATAGAGGTCAGTTTTCAATTAGATTTACTTCATATCAGTAATGATGAATTTAGTTAATTCCTTTTAATGACAATGGTTATCTTAACTATTTATTGCCTCATCCTAAATCATTCCAATCGAATAAATTAAATAAACCAATCGCTAAATAATGTATTCGAAATCAGTTCAATGACCTACATTTGTCATCAGATAGGGCGAACTTGATTTTGCAGTACGTCCACACCACAAAACAATTACCATAATCAATCAGTTAGTTTTGGATAAGTTTTAAAGTTCACATAGACGGAAGTAATCAAGACTCATTACAAGAGGTTAATTATGTTTTGATTGAAAACGAAACTTAATATCTTCTTGGCAGTCTTGTTCGTTATGGGCTTCTTAGTTAATTTGAAATTAATAATAATTTATGTGCAATAAATTAACTTTAATGTACGTGGGCATGAATATTAGGTATATCTACTCTTTTAAACTATTTCTGTTTTTATTTATCTATTAATTTATATATTTTCAATTATTTTCAGATTCTGGGGAACTAACAGCCAAGATGCATCGACTAAAGCTAATATGTGAGTATTTGGCGTACAGCATTCTAAAATATTTGATCACTTACAATGTAGCATAGTTATTTCAAACGAGCGTTTCAGGGTCTCCTTTCCCTATAAAGTTTAATTTCAAAAGGTAATATTGCAAGAAGGTCCCTTGAAACACTAATCTACAAAACCCATTAATGATTATCAATTTGATCGTGTAATAATAACTTCCCTCTACTCGTTTTACGCATCTACATAAATATTGGAATGTATACAATCTAACCGCACATAATGAAGGTCGATTTTGAGAAGTTATCAATGAAAGCAAAAATGAGCGATTATGATACCTTGAAGCTACTTTATCTCTGGTTTTATAAACATTCGTCGCAAAGACTGTTGGGATGGTAATTGAGTCAAGTTCATATATTCATTCATCAATATTGAGCATAACGAAAAGCTTAAGACTGGACTGAGCAAACACGCACTCGGACCAACAAACTGTGTGATGTTGATGACTCCAAATTTATATTTGGATTGGAAGCTCGTTTTCCATATTTGAACACACGTCGATATAGCAGCTTTTCGATTGTATTTAATCATTTATCAGGTTAGCAACACACTGATTCGTTTGCAAAACAAAAGTATTAATCACTTGACTAATCGTAACCAAATGTTTTGAATCCACGACCTATGTATCTTTTCCGAATTCTCGATATGTAAGTCAATCTATCACGCACATATCCAGCCCTAATTGGGAACAGATTTACTAAAATGTCTAACTTCGTTGTGTTTCTTTCACAAATAGTATTGTCGAGTTGAAATCCACGAAAACGATTTTTTTTCACAAGCAGGTATACAATGTTGGTTTTGCTACTTCTTATGTATTACTAAAGATCGTGGAAAGCCTAGGTCACAATAAACTTACGTTTAGAGTCCGAAGCTAACTCAGAACGAACTTCATAGTGGTGAGAGTAAGCATCATTACATTTTCTTTTAATTGTGGCTCTGTAGTGAGCTCAGTTAGGAAGTTCTTGTTTTAGTGGATCGGGAAATGATGCTAAAGTTCTTCAGGTATACTTTCACCGGTTCATTACGAATTAAACTTTCTTAAAATTTGCGAACATCCATCCTGGAGAGGAACCTCTCTATATATTCATTTAGCCAATTTACATTTTTCTTAAAACCTTTATTATTTTCTCATTCTTTGAATATGCTTAACAGCAGTTCTTGTATTTATGCCTGCTAATTTACTCAGTACGCTTCATTTCTAAATGCGACCATCTGTCGGCATTCTTTGTCAAACCATGGGGTTTCTCGCTGGTGTTATGTAGAATCCTAGCAAATCAGTTAAGGCCGATCGTACGGCTGGTTGAGATCGTCACCATTAGTCTTCGTCATTAGATGCAGGTCGGGTAAATCGAGAGATAAATGGTTCGGTGTTAGCCAAAGGACTTGGTGTTCTCTTTATTTAAACAAAACAACTGCAATGCGAGATATAAAATTGATTTAAGTTTTATATTGAAGCCACCGCTTTGCTTAAAATGTTTCCAGCGGCCAGCCCAACTTCGCATGATTCGGTCCAATATGCACTGCGTCATTCTGACAATGGCGTCTCGAATGTTAGTCTCGAGTTCATCCAAAGGTGTTATTAGCTTAGAATAAGCTCTTAAGGTAGCCGCAGAGAAAATAAACGAGAGGTTTCAAGTCGCATGATCGCGGCGGCAATTGGATGAATCCTCGCCGTGAGTTGACCCAAACGTCAAATGTAGCACCGTCGGCTTGTAACGGCTTAGGGTAGCATCTCTTTTGTTTAATGTTTTCGCCCTCCATGTCTAGATATGAACGTCGTCGTCATTTTTTCCTTTAGCATGTCATCAACAGTGTAATCAGTTCATTACAAGGCTTTTAGTTGTTTCTGAACAACATGTTTTTTCTATGTTTGAGGACTGTAGACACCATCGTTGACTCCATCTTGGAAATTTCTCTACTCTCGTCTAGGAAATGGAATATGGCTGTATGTGTGGGAAACGTCAAAAACACAACACACAACAAGCACATCACTAATCTTTTAAAATGTAAGAGAGAGAAATCTAAAAGATGTTGAAAACATGACTTACACAACACACAACAAGCACATCACTAATCTTTTAAAATGTAAGAGAGAGAAATCTAAAAGATGTTGAAAACATGACTTACGTTAGAAAAGAGTATTAAACAAATTGCTAGTTATTCAAACAAAAAACGCCTTACCGACATTATGTTTTGATGACAAACTTATGACCCTGGGAATTTCTTGCTGATCCAAATAAATCGAAACATCTCCTGTAAGGTACTCATGTCCTCCAACCATACTTAGTAAAATATCAAAAAGTTACATATATATACTTACACATCAGAAGCAAAAAACAGATGAAGAGTAATACCCTGCTCGCACACTAGCCAGGAGTCGGCTTGCTATAACCGAAATAGCTTTCAAATATTCTAAACAAATTCTCGATTTGGTAAACCATAATAATATTCAAAGTCTAATTTTGTAAACAAGTATATTAATGTCACGCTTATCTCTTACATTTTAGTGTATTTCTTCTTTTTGACGATACTTTTTCCAACGAGGACTATGGCTGAGGGAACCTTTGAAGATGCCGAGCTTGTAAATGAGTTCATGACCATGACGTGAGTCTGTTTATTTTCTGTGCGACATCAAATATTACAGCTTCCATTTTAGTATCAGCGCAAGCCATCCATATGACTTAAGGCACACGATTCCAGGAGAACCGGATATTGACTATCCCATTTACAGTACAATACCTAAAACAAATTTCGACTGCACTGGTCGTCATGAAGGTTTAGCATGTCAAATAAAAATCTCAGTTAATATTAAGAAAAACATTTTTTTGCAGGTTATTATGCAGACAAAGAGACTAGATGTCAAGTCTTCCGAATTTGTACAAACACTGATCATATTGGAAAAGGTAAGAAACGGGTATGAACTCAGCTAAGGTGATTTGTGATGAGTGATAGTCACAACAAACCAACACGGTCACATGTGAAAATCCCATTAATGTGCCATTTTTTTTTGTAGCCTACATTGTTTCTTGATTGCGACTCTCATGTATTGAAAGTCATGTGATCCGATTCCACCCCAGGATTACATGATAATTTTAACATCACCTCTGATTTTGATTCGTTTTTCAGGATTCGCATTTCTGTGTCCAAATGGAACTCTCTTCAGTCAGAAAAATTTCGTCTGCGACTGGTATAGAAATGTCGATTGCAGTAATAGTGAACGCTACTATTCCAAAAATGAAGGGAGTCGTATTGGTTCAAAGTCCGAAATCATGGAAACCGTCCGCTTTATGATGGAACATCCTATGAAAACCATTAGCGTTGCCTTAAATCGTGAAAACCCGATTACACCGCAACCACTCATCTACAAAAACGCCCCAGTTACTACAACAGAAAGTGTGAATTTCATTCAAACAACTCCATACGCAGTAAAACAAGTGGTTTTCAATCAGCAACCCAACACAAGAAGGCAACCTGTGACATTGGATCAAGTTGAAAGCGCTGCAAGAAGCCCACAACCCATTCAACAGAATCCTTCAATTGTGCGACAAGAATTTTCAAACTCTGCAGGAGTTAAGCACAACCGAACACCACCCGCGCCTGCTTCACCGACTTTGAAAGGTTTTTTCATAACCAAAGCTCCAATATCAGCACCATTAAGCAGTATTTTATCAACTAATAGCACCCCATTAACTCTCAACCAATCCAGCACTGATGAGAAAGATGTCTACGTCTCAAGTCTTGGTGAGCTTTCAACCGATCCAGGAGCTAATTTCAATCCAAATACAGCTCACATCATTGCCGAACCAACTTCCAGTCCAATAAAAACAAACAACATGCATTTTGCCACGAAAGTGAATGCCGTACTTAACGGTCAACAAGTTGGTAATAAAAATGAAATGCTAACACCCGAATATGTGCAAAATATCCTGCATCAAGATGTACATGTCCCCAATGGTGACCTTCTGCCGCCACTGTTCAACTTCGCTTCCAATATAAATAGTTTGTTGGATGAAGTGGCGTACGATACTGAATTAGAGGGCCAAACATCAATGCATGTACAGTTGCGGACCCCTTCTGATGAACCAAATGGATCAACGAGAAAACCTTTTCAATTCTTGAGCCGTGGATTTTCGTCTACCAATGCAAGCAGTAGCGGTGCTTATGTGTATGGTTCACCTACAACTTCGAAAAAGAATGCAAAACTGCCAGCAGTCCAGGTAAGGAATGGAATGTAGAAATAAAAATATTCATAAAAAATGGCGTTTTCCATTATTCGAAAAAAAATTTTTTTTCGGAAAAGTTATCGAAAATCTATAAGGCATAAAAACGCAAACCATTACAATATGGCTTATTGCGAATTCCTTTGATTAAAATTAATCGAAAGACTACTTCTCAAAAAATTGAGTTGTTGTTGGAAGCTAACTCTGGATTAATCCCAAAACTAGGATGATCTGTAAAAAAAAAACACGGACCTAAAAGACTTTCTGAGAACAACAAATATCTTATCGAAGGATTTTTCCTCTTCCGGAATAAAATTCAAAAGCGTTTACCATTTTGAGGATTGTCAGAACGTACGTTCTATCCAAAAGCTTTCCCGAAATAGCTCACTTGGTCACTTTGCTGCACAGGTATAATTTCGTTTTACTAAATGCGCTAAAGTTTTTACCAAATGGCTACCGAAATTATTTTTTCCGCTGTATTAAAAAAAAAAACAGATTATTATTAATGTTTTTCAATTGATTTTCCACCAACACTTAATTTTTACTTGTTTAAGCTCGGACTACTATTTTATATAAATTATGCTTAGGGCCTGGATTGTTTTTTTTGTGCCTTCCATGTTTGGGGTACGTTTTTTTGTATCGGGGTATCTTTTGCGCCAAGAGAGTAGATATGTATCTGGCCGTCCGAATAAACACTTAGTTTACTCTCCGTTGCTCCATACGCAAAAAGGTCCAAGTAACTTAACCTACATTTTGTTCACAAATCTTGTGAAATTCTTTTTGTTTATCAATCATTATAAGTTACTTATATTTTGGTAATCTCTAATTTATTTCAAATATATTTACACAATTTTCTTCCTTTATTTTCTATCTTTCTAACATAACCTATCAATACTTTTACTTCATTTCTCTATTCCATCCTCATATTTCTTTAGCTTTCGACACCCACCCAATCATTGATCACTACGCCATTGTTCAAAGCTATACCTTCAATAACATCAACTGAAGCTACTCACATTTTAGTTTCACTAGGACAGACTTCTGTTGCTCCAAACGTTAGTAAGAAAAATGATTTGTTACAAACGAAGAACCAAGCTCAAAGCAAATCTGTAGATGAAGACTCTAAAGCAGGTCCTGATATTGACATCCGATTTGACTCATTGGCTTCGGCGGAAGCCACCATCACAAGTGATCAAACAAAAGAAAAACTACAACAGAATATAAATTCCGGAAATGAGATACCCCAAGAGACTAATGATGGCAATAAGGCTAACGCAAATAAGCGAGCTGAAAAATTGTTATTAGCTGGTTTCAAGCAAACGGTTTTGGGTAGCTTGAGTCAAGAGGCAAAACAGAATCATATTCCCGAAATACAAGGTACAGTCGCCCATGGAACTCCTAATACATTAGTAACTAGTTTATCAACGACTACTTCAACCACAACTTCTGCACCGTCGACTCAAGCAATTCGTAGGTATACCGTAAGTAGTGGTCAGCCTAGACAGACATTAAGACCTATTACCTATACAAAGAGACAGAATACCGAAAGACCTGGCCTGAACCCTACATCATCAACAGCGAACCCGATTACTACACCTAGGACGAATGGTAGGTACGGACAAGGAACAACTTTAGCTAAAACAACGACGGCCTCTACTGTACAACCAACTTTGCCGACCAGACAACGTCAATCTGGTTATAGATACATGTCCACATCTCAACGACGAAGAAGCACCACCACCAACAGCCCCACCACAACTCTAGCTACCAGTAAAAAATTGGCTGTAAGAAGTTCCGATAAGGATACGTCAGATTTAACAGCCGTCGCTAGTACCTATAACTCAGCACAAAAGCGGGACTACAATAAAATTCGTCAGAATTCCTATAGATATATTAAAGCTCAAAATCGCCGTCCCAGTCACAAGACATATAAGACTGAAGCCGACACAAAAAGCCCTCAAAAGCCTTCATCCACCACTCAGCACCCAAAAAGTTCATCTTCATTACCAACACCTACTGTAGCTCCATTTTCACTTTCCTCTACATCTGCTACACATACAGTCGACACTCTACCGGCTTCATATCTTTCATTCAAAGATCTTACCAATGCCATAACTGATGATTCGATTTTACAGACATTCAAACGGAACCAGGATTTTAACGGCTCAACGCTAAGGCCGGCAACTATCAGGGATCAAGCTCAAGGTAAGGAGATGTTCAGTTTTACCGAATCTGTTTAATGTTCTTTTTTTTTAAGCACCAAAAACACAGATGAGACCAGCACAAGCAATCACTGTTCAATCAGCCACCCGAGCGCCACAAATTCATTTAAAGGACTTTCTTACCATTAAATTTGGAGTTCCAACTTTGAGGCCATCAACACCACAGACAAACGATCAGAAAAGGCCAGCATACGCTCCACAATATCCAATGCAACAGTATGATGTGCCGCAAAATTATTTTCCACAGACTACTGTGAGGCCAGCTCCAACTGTAAGGCCAGCTTCTCAACAGATTGTTCCAAAACAGCAACGGTTTGTTGTTCAACAGCAAAAAGCTCCACAGCAGCCACATGCTGCACAACATCAACAAATTCTGCAACATAAACAAGTTCCCCAATATCCACAAATTCAACAGCAGCAACAAATTCCACAGCAGCAACAGATTTCACAACTCCGACAAATTCCACAACAACAAATAATATTGCAACAACATCAAGTACCACAACACCAGCGATATACTGTTCAACAGCAACAGGTTCCACAACAACAACAACAATACCGTCAGGTTGCTCCGCTACAGCAAATCATTTATTACCCATCACAACCGATAATATACAGATCACTGCAAACACAACCAATTCAGCAAGTAACATATCAATTCCCAGCTCAACAACAATTCCAAGGGCCACAACAAATTATCCAACCTCTTCAATACTACCAACAAGCCCAAACACAATCACAACAAATTGTACAAGTGCCACAGTACCAACTTAACCAACGATCAGTACAAATAATGCCACCATCACAACAACTACAATCCAATATTGAGATATTTCCATCCCAGATGGCTGCTGCCCAAACTATCCCATCTCAGCGTGCACCAGTAACCGACGACGGATCAATCAATGTTCGACTTCCAACTAACCTTGCCGGCCTAATACCCAATACCATCAACAATCCAATGCCAAAGACTGAAATGCTCAGTAGAGCCCAGAAGAGAATCGATAATCCCAATGAACCGGCCCACAAAATTATCGAAAAAAAATCAGTCTTCGCAGGTGTTAGCTCATACGATGTGCCAATTAGTAGCATTGGGCGACTTACCAACGACATAACACATCTTCTGCGAAGGATAC
This sequence comes from Rhingia rostrata, assembly GCA_949824845.1. Classification (NCBI taxonomy): domain Eukaryota; kingdom Metazoa; phylum Arthropoda; class Insecta; order Diptera; family Syrphidae; genus Rhingia; species Rhingia rostrata. The sequence continues at coordinate 38,771,397 of OX463758.1, read as the reverse complement.
GAAGACGGTCGAATTAGTTATAATTTTTTATTAAATAATTTAAAATAATTTTAAACTAATTATTTAATAGTAATAATTTAATTAATTTGTAATTTTGTTTATAAAACAAAACAAAAAAAAACAATTTGAAAGAATTTATCGCAAGTGCTGTCATACATGTCGCCCTTCCTGTTCCATATGGGAATTACATTTCATTATAAGATAAGTTATTTTTGTATAAAAGGTTATTAAACGATATTTATTTAATAAAAATGTATATTTTAAAAATGTATAAATGAATTGGTGAGTGGAAGAATAGTTCATGTACAAAACATCACTTTTGAGCTAGGATTTTTACGTGATTTGTAACGTACATACGTTATGTCAGCATTTTGGATATTTCATCATAAAAATAGAATTTTCGAGTTTGTACTGTTCTTCCACTCATCGATTCAAATGTATTCCCGAGGCAGTGCAGTTATAGCAATCTGTAAAAACTAACGAAAAACGACGAACAAGCAATTTGGACGTGTATTTGATGAGAATTTACCGAGAAATGGATCGATCAAATGTATTAATTTATTTCTCAATAAATTCACACTCACAATCTACTACGTTCTACAAAAACAATCTGCTAATAAGTGTCCAGTTTAATGTGGGGCTTAGATTAAGGACTTTATGAGCATTGAATTTATTACTTCTTAAACGGTGTTAGTAAAACCGGCAGTAATGCACGTAAAAGTGGCAGATATACAACAAACGCAGTGTAAAAGATCATCGGAGTTGTCGACCTACTCGTTAGCAAAGTGTTTCAAACAATCAGCCTACGAATAAGAGCTTTCGTGTACAGGATACGCTTACATATAACGGGTGATATTTTAAGCGTAGTTTTTTTTTTAAATCGAATATAGCTCTCAAACTTGCAACAAATATTAAAATTTTTTATTGTAATCGATAAATATGCCTTTGCCATTACTTTTTAAAGACAACTTCATGTAAATGTTGTCCGCGGCGCCGTTTTAAATGGTCCATTCGGAAGGTCCAATTTTGCGTCACTTTTTCGAGCATTTCGGCCTGTATTCCACGAATTACGCTTGTTATGTTATCCTGTAAGGCTTCAATCGTGTTCGGCTTGTCTACATATACTAACGACTTTACATAACCCCACAAGAAATAATCAAGAGGCGTTAAATCGCATGATCTTGGCGGCCAACTCACTGGGCCTTCATCCTTCCACATTTCCATTGTTACACAAGCTGTGTGGCATGTGGCACCGCCTTGATGAAACCACATTTCAAACAAGTTCAATTCAGCCAACTGGGGCAAAAAAAAGTCGCTTATCATGGCTCGATATCGTTCGCCGTTGACGTTAACGTTTCTGCCACGGTCGTCTTTGAAGAAAACTGGACCGATTATGCCACCAGCCCATAAACCACACAAAGCTGTCATCATTTTTAACTTTCCCTTATAAAGGGAAAGATATTGTTTTCGTGAAAATGTTCGACCTTGAGATTTTGATTGATTCTAACATTACGATGATAGCGGAACCCAAAAAAAGTGTTTTTTTTTTGGAATTCGTCCGCCATGGCTTTAACGATTTTGATTAGACTGAATATATGCTATAGGCAAATTAGTTCCAACAAAACTGCATGCCTAGTTTTTTTTTGAGAAAATTGAATCAAATTTAATTCGAATACTACAATTACTTTTTGCAACAACTCAACATATTTATTTGCCCGAATATCCCTAAACGGGATTTTCAGTTTTGGCCAACACTGGAAATCATAATCAATCATTTAGACTCCGATTCCTTCCATTTGCGAAATAAACGTTGGAGTAATCCCATTTCGACATTATTTATATCATTCTTAGCATCACAAATCGAGATGTCTATTACCTATTCTGTATTTTGGCCAAATTGTGAATATCGTCCAATTCTCTCTAGCTTGGAATTTGATCTAATCCCCAAATTACTGTAAAAGAGAGAGTTGCGTGCGACCCAGTGGTGCACCCACCACTCGTTTCGGGATTCATTTTTATTTTACTTTATCTTAAAACTAACTTACATGCAAGACAAAAATTCATGAAAAAAACTAGCCTACTTATCAACTACTTGACTTACTTACTTGCCCTATGCGGGCGCCCTAAATTAGACGATAATTTAATTCTAATGATTTTCGACCTATTATCTAATATATAAATCTAAAAGTAACACAATGTTTACCAAGAAATCTTTGAAAAACTTGGTTCCTTGTCTTTTTTTTATTTTATTTAAACTTACATGCTAATTAAAACTACTTATCGACTAACTTAAACTATTTCAAACTACCTTAAAATAATTTAAAAACTAGAACAGCTATAGCAAGCGTTTTCTGATTTTTTTTTGAAATTTATTTATATACATATAATTATTTTGTTTTTTGCATTTTTTTTTGTGTGCCACCATGACTGCTTTACACCTTAGCCTTAAGACTAAAACTATGTAAGTCGGCCATAAGTCAACTATCTTTACCTAGTTTAACCACCAACCACCACAACAGGTTCTCCTGTGGTGACCTACTCCGACGGTCCCAATCGGACACACTCCTGCTGAACCGCATACCGCCCTGAGCGACGTCGTCTCGGTCGTATAGGAGCCGCCTATCCACAGTTCGTCGGAAGACGTGATAGATTAGCGGAACCGCCGATCTATCCTGTATCAGCCCTTGACTATCCAAATATAGGAAAGCTTCGGGCGGAATAAAGCCGCTTAAACGCGCACTCTCAAAGTAATCATCATTAGGGTAGAAGGCCCCAAAGACGAGACTATTCTTCGAAGCCATCGCTCTTGCAGCGTGAAACCGAATGAGTTTTACCAGAAAATCGTCTATTCGGTTTATGTTGGCCCCGTTGTATAGAACCTAGTTGGAATAGTATTTTGTGTAGTCAGATACTGTTGTTCTGTGAAGTCCAAGGCAGCTCCTCAGACACTGCCTCTCAAGCACACGTATCTTTTCCATTTGAGATGGGGCAACGTTGAATCACACCGGGCACCCATAGGCAATCATCGGCCCTGTTGCAGACCATTCTTAATGAAAAATTCGGTGGTAGAAGTTACATTGCCACTTTTGACAACAAACGTTCATGTTTGTCATGAAGCATATATAGCAGTGGTTTACTTATGCCAAGTCTGGTCAGCTTTAGATAGAGGCCCTCTAACCACACGGTGTCAAAAGCCTTCTCTAAATCCACCAGACATGCACCCGTGCACTGTTTTTTGGCTTTGTTTTATTGTATATCAAGACCTTGAAACCAAACTGGTTCTCCGGTATAATATTATTGTCCTCAGACCACTTGAACAGTGCTCGATTGAGAATCTTTTCGAAAACCTTGCTGATACTCAGAAGGAGACTTATCGACCGACCGGAAATTTTCCCGATTCAGCTTTAGGGGGTAAGTGTCGCAGTACAATGTTGGATATACCATCGACTCCCGCTGACTTATTTTTCTTTATGGAATCGAAGATGATCTGGAGTTCCACCTTCGAGATTAACAGGGGACTAGACCCACTTCGCTCGGCGACTATAGCGTTTGCCAAGTTTCGTCATCAAACCGGGTGAAACCACGGCTCTCAGATCGCCATTGTGTTATGTCGTTTCGGAGGTACGAATGATGGAGCTGGGCATTGTTTTCCAGGACTCTGTTCGGGCGAATGCTATCATTCGCCTTATACACTTCCTGAAAGACAGCCCCCACTGCCTGCACTTTCTCCTGAGGATCTTCAATAACATAGAAATCGTCGTCGAAGACGGCTTCCCCCGGATCAATTCCTGCTGTCAAAAGTATGTTTGTATTGTCAGTTGTTCGTTGGAGCTTAATACACAGAAGGTCGTTATGACCTTTCCTCCTAAAGATCTTAATTATTTGTGGAAACATACACGGGTCGCTGGAATTTACGGCCCGAATTCTGTTATTCCAAAACAAATTAATGGACAACCGATAGTTCTCCTTGATCAATAGGTTGATGTTTTTTTTGATCGACGCCTTCAGTGTACTAATCTCCGGATCGCGTGGGTTTGTCATTCGTCTGTACAAGAGATTAAGTCTTGTCAGAAGTCCACTTTTTTGTCTGTGTATTGCGTCAATGGTGGTGGTTGGGTGTTGTAGATCGAGGGTAGACTCTGATTGGCTTTAACTTGGCAATGCCCAGTGTTGTAACTCTGACTACACATCAAGTGCTTATTTTTTACCTCCAAGTGGTAACCATCGGGTACTGGTCTCATACGACGAAAAACAGCAACACTATAAACATCCAGGTCAGTATGACACGGATTGAATACCCGGCTTGCTGTCCCAGACTAACCTAGACAAACTGCTTCGACATATTCGGACAACAGGTTGTCTAGGAATTTCAAGTGTTAGTCAGGCCCCTTGAACAGAGCTGGTGGCGGATGAACCAAAAGGCCAACGGCAGCGCTCAATCCCGTAGTGGATACTGATGGCCCGTGTCCTAGGGGTATCTAATAAAATGGAACTGGCCTTCCAGGTTGGGGGTTGTGCTTTGGGTTAACTACCCAACCATTGAAAAATCTAACGGTTACGAAGCAACCAATAGCCTCGGAAAGGACTGATTTTATTGTTGACGACACGGCTAAACGAAAAAATGACGTTCGTATCTGCACCTGGAATGCGAGAACATTAAACAGGAGAGGTGCAAGCGAACAACAGAAAGCAGACATTACTGCCATCCAGGAAATACGATGGGATGGGCCGGGCAAAAAAAGACAAGAAATCGTATGTTTCCAAGACGCATCAAGGCCAAATTCGCCAACATTAGCCTTATATGCGCTCACGCCCCAACGGAGGAAAATTATGATATAGCTAAGGACTGCTTCTATGAGCTCCTTGACAAAACCTATGAGCGACTCCCGAAGTACGATGTTAAAATCGTGCTGGGAGATTTTAACGCAAAGGTAGGAAGGGAAGACATCTTTAGCAGTATTGTCGGAAAACATAGTCTACACGACAACATGTCTGGTAACAGACTTAGGCTAATTGACTTCGCTACGGAACAAAATGCCACTATAGCCAGCACACGGTTTCCTCACCCCGATATTTATAAGGGGACATGGCGGTCTCCAGATCAACGAACGGCCAATCAAATTGATCACATAGCGATAGACAAGAGGCACGCATCCAGTATTTTGGATGTCCGAACATTCCGAGGATCTAACATCTGTCGGAATGCCGACAGATGCTCGCAGCCAAGAACTAGGCCTACAAGGCTATGCTGCAGGTGAAGACGAGAGCTGCCGTTGGGCTCTAAAGGCAGAGAAGAAGGGAAGAACACCGGCTTTTTAGAAAGAAGAAAAAAGAGCAAGAAAAGCGCGCGATCGAGGATATAGAGAGGTGCCCAGGCTCAAAACTCGTCCGTTTGTGTAGGATGACGATGTAGAATTCTCGCTGCTCCATCAGGGTCGGAAACGACCTCACTGACACATTCGATACCAAAAAAGGATTTAGGCAAGGCGATGCGCTATCATGTGACTTCTTCAATCTGATTCTTGAGATGATTGTGCAAAACTCACGAGCCAACACCAGAGGCACAATTTTCCAAAAATCTGTGCAACTACTAGCATACGCCGAAGATGTTGAAATCATTGGTAGGACCCAACGTGATGTCATAGCCACGTTTGCTAGTATAGAGAAGGAAGCGGCAAAAATGGGTTTAGCAGTAAATGATGGCAAGACGAAGTATATGTCGACGAATTGGACAGAACGTCACCATTGACAGATATAACTTTGAGGTAGTACGGGACTTTATCTAACTCGGCTCCGATATTCACTCTGACAACAACATCTCGTCAGAAATTAAACGAAGAATTACTCTTACCAACCGCTGTTTCTTCGGGCTAAGAAGGCAATTCAGTAGTAAAGCCCTTACTCGAACTACTAAGAAGATCTTATATAAGACCCTGATCATCCCATTCCTGCTCTACGGCGCTGAAGCATGGACCGTCTCAAAAGCGGATAAAAAAATCATTGGTCGATTTGAGAGGAAAATTCTTCGAAAAATCTTCGGTCCCGTTTGCGTTGACGGGCTATGGAGACGAAGATTCAACCAAGAACTTTACGAGCTGTACAGCGACATGCCCTTGGTCAAAAAACTCCGCATTGGACGTTTAAGATGGCTAGGACGTGTAGAACGAATGGATACCAATACTCCGGCTCGCAGAGTCTTTGATTCCCAGCCAGACGTCGGACGCAGTAGAGGAAGACCTCACCTTAAGTGGCGCGCACAAGTAGAAACCGACTTCAACCAACATATTTGGAGAGGCATGTTGGTTGAGGCCCAGGTTCATTCCGGGTGTTGACCTACTCTGTTATTAACTGTCAGTCTTGTGTCTCGCAGTAAAAGATCCAGGAAATCACCGCTCTCGGAAACGATGGCCCATTTGTGGCGAGAATGTCGATCCTAAATTCAACATTGTAGTGGACCATCTAATTGTAAAGATGGTTACCCCGAGGATTTTGTAATTGATTTACCCAATCTTCGTGTTTGGCATTTAAATCTCCGGCCAAAAGATAAAAGTTCTTCACTGAGTTCATTCTAAGAGATCCGAAAAGTTTTTCCATAGTAAAAAGTGTAGGCTGAGGTGCTTCCGGTGCGTAGGCCGCTATCACATACAGTCGCTTCCCTTGTTGGAGAGGAACGCATATGACGCAGGCTTCCAGCAGCCGGAATCGGCGCACTTCACCACTATACATGTCCATATAACTAATGCCTTTTCGTATAAAGATAGCGACCCCGCCTCCTTGAGTGGAGTTGGGCCGGTCACTTTTTACGATACTCTAATTACTATAAGTCAATTTATGCTTCTGGTTTAGCTTAGTTTCGCTAGCCATAAGCACATCGGGACTTTGGTCTGTAAGCAACTGGAAAAGATTAGCTCTACGTTCGATCCTAATCAGTGAATTTACATTCACAGCCAGGATCTTTAAGGGTCTCTCTGAAAGCGCGCCCATTACGATCTAAGTTGCGTTAAGCTCGTCAACAAGGATTAGATGTAGTCTACCCTTGACGCCTGCTCCCGTATTTTTTCGGGATGCATCAGCACTCCAGATGCGATAGTTTTGCTTATTTACGTATACGTATCCAGAAATGAGCCTCATCGCTGAACAAAATTTTTCGATAAAATAGCGGATTTTCATGGAGCTAATTTAAGGCCCATTCACCAAAAATTAGACGTTGTGGTAGGTCATTCGGCTTCAATTCTTGCACAAGTTGAATTTTATAGGCTTTTGAACCTAAATCGACACGTAAAATATTACAAACGTTATAAAATTCTTTTTATACTCCTAAATCCAAACCTCAGGTAACTTTCATTTTAATATCACATATTGATCATTGAAAAAAAAAACTGATTTTCTGATAAAATTAAAATCAGAAATTAATATATTTTTGAATAATCATGTTCTAAAATCCATAGGCTCTGTTTTAACACCAATGATTGGCAATGATTTGTTTTAAACAAAAAGCCACAAAAAGTAAAATAAAATTTCCAATGAATGATAGCTATAACTAGCAAATGGAAACGTGGTAAGTTAACTTTAAAAAATTAGTGTGGGAAATCGTTTACAGCATTGGGAAACTTATTTTTACTGCGAAAATCGGGAAACATACCTTATTTTTGATAAGCAATATTTGTGAAATGGCGATATTGAACAATTTTCAGCTGTAGAACGCATCAGTGAAATGGCGATGAAAATAAACGAGTGGTGGATGCACGACTGGGTCGTAACAAAGATTATTAAGCCACACAGATGACGCATTGAGAACAAAAAAACAAAATATTTTGCTCACCAGCTTCAAGGTACGGGCGGGCATACATGGCAAACGAGAAATTGACAATTTTCTTTATATGGCCTACATTTATTTTGGAAAAAACTGGGTATGCAGTTTGGTTGGAACTAATAGGCTTATAGTATATATGAAGTGTAATCAAAATCTTTGAGAAAATTGAGGTTATGTATAATTTTTATATGACAGGTACCGGTTATAACATTGCTAAAAGCAAACAAAAAATGGCATAAAATCATGACCAAAAAAACGATGGATACGAAGTTTGAAGAAAAACGGCCAAGTCGTTTAGGCTGTAGAGACCAGTACGGACAGACGGACCAGCGAACCGACGGACGGAGCTCCAAAAATCACTTTTTTGGGTTCCGCTATCATCGTAAAGTCAAAATCAATCAAAATCTCGAAGTCTAAAATTTTCACGAAAACAATATCTTTCTCTTTATAAGATAAAGTTAAAAAAGACAGCATTTATAGAGACGAACGCATAGTTTACATCGTATACCGCCCGAACTTGTCCGTCTGTGCAGTATGACGATGAAGAATACACGCTACCCATATAGTTCACCAACGACATCACCAATTATTCTTCTTCTTCTTTAAAATAATGCTTAGGAGAAACTCCAAAGCCAACATCGAGGAACAATTTTTCACAAATCTATTTCGACTAGTTACTAGCTAACCGATAAGGGAGAGAAGGATGTTGTAAAAAGATTTAAGAGTAAAAAAGGGTAAGGCCAAGTATTTGCTGTCAACACCAAAGCACACATCGAATAATTGGTTAGTATTTTGATCTATTAAGGGACTTTTCTTGCCTTGACTCCATTCTTAACTCTGACAACGACAGAAATAAAACGTATAATTACTCTTGCCAACTTTTATTTCTTCAGGCTAAGGAGCTATCATTGAAAACCGTCATTGGAAATTTTCTTTTACTTCTGCGACTTTTTTATAAATTCAATCATTGGCGAGTTGGGGACAAAACAAAGCTTATAAATTTTAGAACATGATTATCCAAAAATATTTAAATTTTGAATTATATTTTTCAAAGAAAATCAGTTCTTAATCAACATTCATTTAAGTGAAGTAATGATTGCATTCCACCGAACTGAAATGGAATTTTCCAATAATTCCTATAAGGAGCTATTGCCGGGGGTGACATTTCAATTCCATCATGTGTTTTGTTCCATTGAAGTTGTTCAATAATAGCTATAACTGGGCCCTTAGAACACCGTCATCGTGATGAATGTTTCATAAAACCAAATTCACACCATCCCAAAAGAAGTTTCACTTCAAAAAAGAAAGAAAAATTCCATAATTCTAGTTTCACAGAAAACTGGAAAGTTGAAATACGACTTTGGTCACATTGGTGGCCGAAGCCGAAGCCAAAGCCGAATGTTAGGTCGGACTCTAGTTATAACTTTATAACATTCGTTTCCGAGAGTTCATTGCCATTGGCGACTGGAGTCAGACCTTTTCCTTTTGCTCTACTATTTAAAAAGGTCGCTATTCATGCAACAGTTTAAATCACGCTAATTTAAATATTAAAAATTTTAAATCTTAATTCAATCGTTTTCTGCATTCTCATATTTTGAAAGGTTATTATTCAAACAATAATATACATTACAAAGTTTATAATTATCGCCCAATAGTAAACTTTTTTTTAATCCGCGATTGCTTCGTTTTCAACTTTATTTTTCCTATAGCATCCCTGTATAAATTGAATTTTCCATAAATTCTTCATAATTATTCCTTTATTATTTGCTCTTGTAAGGGTGTAATGTAGCCATCTACTATATTCATTTTTAAATCCAACTGTGACTTCCTTTGCAGTTCCATCTCATTCATGCAAACAGAATCCAATAAAATAGAATCCACCAACGATGAACAAAGTTAAATGACTCTGGTTCACTTTTGTTTCATTTCCACAATCCCAAACTGCCACTTGCCACTTTGCCAGAGCTGTCAAAAAAGTGGAACATCGCTTCGTACCACTCAAAACGTCACTCGTCAGTCAAGCAAATTCTCGAAAAGTAAATAATTAGCGCAAATTTTTTGTTGTTTTATTTAATTCGGGCAAAAGTTATAATGCTATAAGAAAACGTACAAATTAACCACGTGAAATCGACAAATTCCCCCAAATGGAAGCACAAGCATTTTAAGCTCAAAGTGTTTAATGTGATTTGTATCAGTATTGACGCAGTGTATGTATATTGCATCGCTTCGCACATATTTTTAATATTGTTTGTTCTCTGCTCTTGCTTGTTGTTTGCTAATCATTGATACAAAACGAAATCGACCACCTTCAACTTATATACGCTGGTGTTATTCTTATTTCGGCTGCCGAATAGGCTTTTGCTAGCCCAAAAATAAAGAAATCTCGGAAACTGAGTTTACTCGGTTGACGGCACATGTACCAAACGAATTTAGGAATGTATTCGCGTCTCGCTGTGCCGCAGAAGTCCGAATACCGCAGTGGAAATTAAACAAATTTCACATTTTCTGTTATTTGGACCTGAAAGTATTCGTGTAAGACACAAGTCGTTCATCTATCGGTGATAAATCAACAACGCGAGTGTGCACATAACTATAATCGAAAACGTATACTTCATCGGGGAATTCAATTTCTGGCGAAACTAGGACATGTAAAGGATCTTTCAAGAAAAGAGGGTAAGACTTGTGTGAAAGTGCAGATGATGCTGTGTTTGTTATTTTTTTTTGTTGTCGTTCAACTCCTCTCTTGTGTTTCATATCGAACCGACAGCGCTAAGATTATATATTTTGTAGGACCCAGCACACAGGTCAGTAGTAGGAGTGGCTCCCTTTTGTGTGTCACCTTGTAAGACGACTGTTAGGTGGTGGGTGATTTGCATGTCCTTATTGGTTGGAGTGCATCATACTGCAGATGTGGCATTTGAATATCTTGCCCTTAAACATCGAAACTTTTAACTTAATTTAAATACGAAACAGAAGCTAACTTTGCCCATTGAAGCGGCATTCGGTTATCAGTTGGGGAACGATTTTTGTAGTTAGGTCAGCGATAACAGTAAGGTTCAGTGAAGTAATGCCTTTCAGGAATTGGCCGTCGACAGTGTGTTCTTAATTTAGAAAAAAATTAAGTTTTGGACCCGAGTTTTGTATAGGATTTCTTATCTTCTAACGAAATAAACACCGACACAACAATCCAAAAACTTATCATAACACTAAAAAAAACATGGTTACAAAGTAGAAGTTCGTTTTACTTTGAAACGCACGATTAAATATTTACGTTCTACACAGATGATATCTCGTCTACTCTTTTGGTCCTTTGTGAACCTGTCTGCGCACTGCAATTTTGTTAAGTTATATTTGCCCATTATGGGTACTATTTAAGTTGCGGTCTTCACCTAGTGCGTCGACAACCTATTTGGGAATGGAAAATGCTTCTATTGTATGCCTACCGTTCTTTATGTCTCAGCTATCTCGCACCCTTTAAGAGTAGTCGTACACTTTGTATAACTACAAAAAAAACTTTAACACAAATCATTTCTAATTACTTTCTCTGTTAGCACTTGGAGCAAAACACTTAAAAGCCACTATTTTAGGTTATCAAAGAATTATCCAAAATCCCTTTAAATTCTCTTTATAGGCGTCTGAGGAAATCGAGACTGAATAAATCGCGATTAGCAAGAGTTTAAATTTCTAACGCGGTATCATAACTAGTAGTTCGATATTTTCACAATCCCTTACTTTTTGAAAGTTTTACCTGCTCATTGGGGATAACGATCCGAATAATTGTAGATGGTGGCCCGGCAACGGGAAATCGCTCGCCATCGTCGGATAAATTCTCACATGTTCCCAGCATCGACATCTCATATAGATTTTGTAAAGGCCAAGTATCCTTTGGTTAGGTTAGGTTTTATGGGTTCTTGAAAAATTTTTTTTGTTGAAGGGTATGATGATACTAAGCTGGGATTATGGTGTGGTGCTTCGGATGACGGAAAGAAATAGTCGCCCTAGCCTGATCATTTGCAGAAGCGGATGATCTATAGCATAGGTGTGTTTATCAGATCCTGTTGATGATTGAAGTTAAGAGCTGCCTAGAAGTTTTCTTAAGCTTAGCAGGTGTGTGATATAATTTTCTATTTCTATTTTATGTTATAACCGTTATAACTATCATCGACATTGAAATTGATGCCTTATTTAGGGTTATAAGATTGTTTGATTTGCTGCCTTCAGTGTGCTTTTGTATAATATCCTTATAAGCAAACGCAGTGTGCTGATCCTTATCTAGCTAGTTCTTTAAATTTGTTTAGATAAAACATTTGGACATGATTCCTATCTATAACCTCGATAGCACGCTACTGTAGTTATTTATTAATTTTCTTTCTTTTTCTTTGCAACTTTATCAGCAAATATTGCCTTTGCATTGCGGGTTAAAGTCCTCATATTTTTTTCCATAATTTGGGCCTGCAAGTGTTTTTTCACACAGCGAAGCCCTTTTATTGAGAATTTGTTCCGTGGATAAAGTGTGAAAAATCGTGTATAAGAGTATGTTCTTATTGTTACTTTTTGTGCTTGTGATAATTCACAGATTTGTGTAAAATTATGGGTTAAAAATTGTTAACTTGGATTGAAAATGCGTCATATCACTCACCACCCGTACACATCACCAGCATCTGTCAGCAGAGTTTATAAATACAGAGGATTTTTTTATTGATGAGCTGTGGAACTCTGTTAATTTGCATTTAGATTTTTGAGTAAAGAATTCCGATCCGAAAATAGCATCGGTAGCACCTAGTGTCGGTCTTCGTCGTATCTCAACTGTCATTCGTGATGTTGATGTTGACTCCGAGCAAAGATTATAAAGTCATACAGATGACGCACTGCATACAAGAAAAATTGTTCTATGGCAAGTCGTACTGGCACAGCCCGCCATATATTTGGATCTCGTTTCACATGTGTGCACGTGCTCGCACACATTTTATCTCGAATTTCGCCATCGCTTTAAAGAACTCTAGACGATGATTGAAATCATACTTTCATTTTGTCTGTGAATTGTGTGCTGGCTATGATTGCATTTCGTTCTGCATAAAAAATAATTATCCGAATTATCTGTCGCTATATTTCGGTTTTTTCTATTAAGAAGTGTAACACTTGTTTCAGTTTTTCATCATCCTTTTACCCCTTCTATCCCATCGTATTTCCCGGATGGATGTTCGATTGCACCCCTTCGAACTTTTTATAAAATATAAGTCTGAAATGGTCACATCAGGTAATATTGAATGCCAGTACAAATCTCCAAAACCAGTCTTCAAACAACTTGGATAAAAGTTCTATCTTTCCAGGGCAGACAGAAACGTACTTTTTCTTTATTCGCACGGTTGTCAACAAAATAAACGTTGAGCTTTGCTTTCTTTGCTTTGCTGTTCTTCTACGTAAGTCAGTAGTTAACCCACAGCGAGAAGGGACTTCTTCGCGTTCTAAGAATAAATTTATTAAAGTTTTGCCATGTTTATTTCAATCTTCCCAGCTGTGCCACGTTTCCACTGATAGATGTCTATATGAAGGCGCATATTCAGGTATGTTACATCTAAGTATTCTAAATAAACAGCTAGATCGATTCAGATATGACAAGCATCCCATCATACGCATAAAAATCATACAGTCTAGAGAATTAAAATATTTTAAAGCTTTTCGCGACCATATCCCCCAAACACCACCCCAATTAAATCGCCGAGATCTTAAGAAATGTCGAAAGAATAATGTCGCCACCGTAGAAGCAATAGTTTTCCACCTTTGAACGAACGCTCATCCCAATAGTACCCGCGTCGACAATGGCGCGTGCGAAATATGCACTAGCAGGTGTACAGGCATGACAGTCTAATTTAAAACTACAAAGCTATTTTTAAAATTAGAAACAGAAAGCCACCGTAGAAGCAATAGTTTTCCACCTTTGAACGAACGCTCATCCCAATAGTACCCGCGTCGACAATGGCGCGTGCGAAATATGCACTAGCAGGTGTACAGGCATGACAGTCTAATTTAAAACTACAAAGCTATTTTTAAAATTAGAAACAGAAAGCCCAGGAAAGACACAAGTTGTCTTAAACGATTGAAAAATAAGAACGAAAGCTATTTGCTACGCGTAAAATGTTTTTCTTTTCACGTTTAATGCTTCGGCGGTGGCAACAAGATGCAAGCAATCTAATCAACCCTCAAGTTTTATAAAACATATATTCTCATTACAAAGGCTTCCTTCACCGCCTTGACATAACTGTGTACCTAATATTACCGACGCGGGGCGTTCGTAACTGATGCGAACTGAGGTGTTGTTGCTAGTTGTAGGCAGCACTTCAACGAGCAAATGTAGCAGTCGAATACGAATTCAATTCAGATACTCGCGAACGTTACTCATTCGTTCATCAATTTCCGATAGAGACGCTAGTGAGTAGTGTCCCAGTCTTCAAGTATTTAGTCTCGCGATATTCCGCGTACAAAATAATAAAAACAATACAAGTGCTGGGGCTCGAGGTGTGTCAGTCAATATACTTCCTCTGGTTGACTCGATTCCCACGAACAGTGTATCGTCATCATCATTGTAGTCGTTGTCGGTGGTAGATTGTCGTCTGTGGTTACGTTTGTGTTCTGTTCGATAATTAATCAAGGCAATGTGATATAATCCATAGTTTATCATTTGCAATTGTATGTGTTTACGTTGCGCCATGTAATTCGATTTCGATGTCGAAAAATTGATCGAGTGTGGAAGAGTCTTCGTATCGGTTTAGAAGGACACTTGGCCAAAAGGATGAAATACTGACGTGGGATACTGTGCTAGCAAAAACACTGACTGCAATTGAAATGGTATCGTACCGAAGGTGGGTTTAACTTGTTACGTGTGCCGGTGGATTATTCGTTTCACTTAGAGCTTGTACAGGTTCGCAAGTTTGGGGTGCTCTAGATGACCGTTGTTTTATTGTTTGTGTCCAAAATCATTGCATGAAAATTGGATGAAAGCAACGTTTCCATTCAGGATTATTTCACTTATTCAAGTTATCAGTTATAGTTTCTAATTGTATTCACCTACAAGGAGGAAGTCATCAGAAAACAGATTATACAGGTGTTTCTAATAGTGGGTTGATCATTTTATTTTCTGAAACGACCCTACCCTTTTCGGAACTCTACTCAAACTCTGTAGGTGTCACTGTAGGTTCAGTGTATGAGTCGGAACTAAACTCCAAAAATAAGAACAGTATTTAAGACCTGGTCGTACATGAGCTTAATGCAGAAAAGAAGCTGGTTGGTGTAAAATATCCCTTAGATCTGAAAAGGTAACTTAGTTTGGAAGTAATTTGTTGGGTGTTGTAGAACGAGGGTAGACTCTGATTGGCTTGAACTTGGCAATGCCCAGTGTTGTAACTCTGACTACATATCAAGTGCTTATTTTTACCTCCAAGTGGTAACCATCGGGTACTGGTCTCATCCAACCGGATTTGACTTGCTAAACGATAAGCGCGAGATAAACACGACGAAAAACTGCAAACAGCCAGGTCAGAATGTCAATGAATGAATACCCGGCCTGCTGTCCCAGGCGAACCTAGACAAGCTGCTTCGACATATTCGGACAACAGGTTGTCTAGGAATTTCAAGGGTTAGTCAGGCCCCTTGAACATAGCTGGTGGCGTATGGACCGAAAGGCCAACGGCAGCTCTCAATCCCGTAGTGGATATTGATGGCCCCGTGTCCTAGGGGTATCTAATAAATTGGAACTGGCCCTCCAGGTTGGGGGTTGTGCTTTGGGTTAACTACCCAATCATGGAAAAATCTAACGGTTAGGAAGCAACCAATAGCCTCGGAAAGGACTGATTTCATTGTTGACGACACGGCTAAACGAAAAAAGGACAACGACGTTCGTATCTGCACCAGGAATGCGAGAACATTAAACAGGAGAGGTGCAAGCGAACAGCTAGCGGAGACCCTAAACTGCTACAAAGCAGACATTACTGCCATCCAGGATATACGATGGGATGAGCCGGGCAAAAAGAGGATGAAAAACTTTGACATCTACTACGGACCGTGTTATAGTGAGCAGAAACAGCGACTATTCGGATGCGGATTTGTTATAAGTGCCAGACTTAGGCAAGAAGTCTTGTGTTTCCAAGACATTAGCGAACGCATTGTAACGATCCGTATCAAGGCCAAATTCGTTAACATTAGCCTTATATGCGCTCACGCCCCAACGGAGGAAAATGATGATATAGCTGAGGACTGCTTCTAGACCCAAACCTATGAGCGACTACCGAAGTACGATGTTAAAATCGTGCTGGGAGATTTTAACGCAAAGGTAGGAAGGGAAGACATCTTTAGCAGTATTGTCGGAAAACATAGTCTACACGACAACACGTCTGGTAACGGACTTAGGCTAATTGACTTCGCTACTTAACAAAATGCCACTATAGCCAGCACACGGTTTCCTCACCCCGATATTAATAAGGGGACATGGCGGTCTCCAGATCAACGAACGGTCAATCAAATTGATTACATAGCGATAGACAAGAGGCACGCATCCAGTATTTTGGATGTCCGAACATTCCGAGGAGCTAACATCTACTTGGACCACTTACTTGTTGCAGCCAAGGTTAGAATGCGGATATCTAATACGCCACAACAATCCAGAAATATTGTTAAAAATGTAATGTCGAAAGACTGCAATCGCAAGAGACTGCCAAGACCTTCGCCCAACGCATATCCCTAAACCTCTCGATTAACACCATACCACCAACATCGAATGTCGAAGAACTATGGCAACGATGCCAACAAGCCATTAGATCAGCCGTAACTGATGTGCTAGGTTTCTCGCGCCCACCAGCAAGAAACCCCTGGTTTGATGAGGAATGCCGACAGATGCTCGCAGCCACGAACGAGGCCTACAAGGCTAAGCTGCAGGTGAAGACGAGAGCTGCCGTTGAGCTCTATAGGCAGAGAAGAAGGGGAGAACACCGGCTTTTTAGAAAGAAGAAAAAAGAGGAAGAAAAGCGCGCGATCGAGGATATAGAGAGGTGCCACTCCAGGAAAGATGTTCGCAAGTTTTACCAAAGTGTAAAACGCCAAAGCCGAGGATACAAGGCTCGAACAGAATCCTGTCGAGATGAACGAGGAAATATCGTAGTTGAGTCACAGTCTATGCTGAGGATATGGAAGAACCACTTCTGCAGACTGTTAAACGGCGATGACGAACAACATTCCGCTGAAACTGTTTACCAACAACCTGATCGGGCCTTATCAGTGTGGTTTTAGGCCAGGAAAGTCCACAACCGATCAAATCTTCACACTTCGGCAGATCCTGGAAAACCCCAAGAAGTCCAAATCGATACCCACCACCTATTCATCGATTTCAAAGCCGCATATGACAGCATTTATAGAGACGAACTATACAAAGCCATTTCTAGTTTTGGTATACCGCCCAAACTCGTCCCTTTGTGTAGGATGACGATGGAGAATTCTCGCTGCTCCATCAGGGTCGGAAACGACCTCACTGACACATTTGATACCAAAAAAGGATTTAGGCAAGGCGATGCGCTGTCATGTGACTTCTTCAATCTGATTCTTCAGAGGATTGTGCAAAACTCACGAGCCATCACCAGAAGCACAATTTTCAAAAAATCTGTACAACTACTAGCATACGACGACGATATTGACATCATTGGTAGGACCCAACGTGATGTCATAGCAATGTTTGCTAGTATAGAGAAGGAAGCGGCAAAAATGGGTTTAGCAGTAAATGAGGGCAAGACGAAGTATATTCTGTCAACACGAAAGGACACACAACATCAACGATCTAGACAGAACGTAACCATTGACAGATATAACTTTGAGGTAGTACGGGACTTTATCTATCTCGGTTCCGATATTAACTCTGACAACAACATCTCGTCAGAAATTAAACGAAGAATTACTCTTGCCAACCGCTGTTTCTTCGGGCTAAGAAGGCAATTCAGTAGTAAAGCCCTCAATCGAACTTCTAAGGAGATCTTATACAAGACCTTGATCATCCCAGTCCTGCTCTACGGCGCTGAAGCATGGACCGTCTCAAAAGCGGATGAAGAAATCCCTGGTCAATTTGAGAGGAAAGTTCTTCGAAAAATCTTCGGTCCCGTTTGCGTTGACGGGCTATGGAGACGAAGATTCAACCAAGAACTATACGAGCTGTGCAGCGACATGCCACTGGTCAAAAACTTCCGCATTGGACGTTTAAGATGGCTAGGACATGTAGAACGAATGGACACCAATACGCCGGCTCGCAGAGTCTTCGATTCCCAGCCAGACGTCGGACGCAGTAGAGGAAGACCTCGCCTTGTGGCGCGCACAAGTAGAAACCGACCTCAACCAACTTGGAGTGCGCAACTGGAGGCAGTTAGCTAAGGACCGGACTAATTGGAGAGGCATGTTGGTTGAGGCCCAGGTTCATTCCGGACTGTAGCGCCACTTAAGTAAGTAAGTAAGTAAACATCTGACGCAATTGTGCTGTTTAGCAGATAGATGGATTTTTCGGATTTAAGGAATGTATTCCCAATTTCGATTTGCGAAACTGTGGACTTTTTCTTTCTTGTAAATGTTGTATGCTGCGTTTTCTTTGAGTTTTATTGAATTAGGTTTTCTTTTCTTCATTGTATAATCTTTTGTAGGTGTCGTAAGAGTTAGACGCTATTGTATGAGTGAGATTATGAGTTGTCCTCAAAAGATCATGAATGTGCAACAGAAAAGTTTTCCATCCAGTCAATTTGGGTAAGAAAAAAAGAAAGCGTACCAAAATCGAGAGCTTTTTTCTAGAGAATGGAGCCTGCACGACATCTTCATCTTCGGAAGCCAATTTTCAACGGGTTATGGTACACGGTCTGCCAGAGTTGCAACGCCTCTTCTGTCACCTGTTTTCTAATATTACCGAGGTAAATTCCTAAACCCTTTAGTGTTTGACTAGTAAGCGCATGACGGCCAAGAAATCTGCACCGAAATCACACATGACTTTTTCCGTAAATAAACAGTCACATGTATTCCACTTTCTTTAGGAGTATATCGTCGACTCGTCAACGACTATTCTGCATTTGTTTACTTGACAGGTATCAAAGCAAAGCTGAAAGTTTCCGAAATTTGCAACATCTATAGCACCTGCCGAAGGTCTGATATTTCTATGTGCTTGTGATTCTTTCTTAACACATGCCCAAATAGAATTAAACATTTTCCCTAAGTGGGAGATTTATTATGAGAAAATAACCGTCTATGAGGTTAGGGCTTCCGGTTACTTACAATTATGTTACAGTTTGTAAGTTTCGTATTTATCAAAATATAATAAAATTAAAAGACACACTTTGGACTTCAAAATTTAGTTCAATTTTATTTGACTAGATAGAAACTTAACTTTTAATGGCGGGCGGCGGTGTTGACGAGTCGAAGATCAGGTGAAGAATAAATGCATGAAAAATTCCGGAAAGACCACCATAGTCCTTCGGTGATTATTTCCGTATTTGACGAAGGATTATTGTCGCATTGCCAGACTTTTATTTTTATATCGCAACTAACATATAGCTTCAGTTTGTCCTGCCCTCAGCTGTTCAACTGAACACTTCAAATTGGTTGTGCTCGATTTCTTCTTATACGTGCCACTTAAGTTGAGGTCTATTATTTGCCTGGGAATCGAAGATTCTTTGGATCGTAATATTGGTTTCCATTCCTTTATATGTCCTAGCAATCTTAAACGTAAAACATTTTATTTTTGACTTCTATGTTGTTGTATAGATCGGAAAAATCGTAGCGGGATGCTCATCCTCATAGCAAACGAGACCGACGATATTTTACAATGTTTGTTTGTTCCACTTACAGTATTAATACTTGAGACCCCTAGGTCTCACGCGACTATTTTCCGCTGAAAACAATTTTATTTCTCAACATATCCGTCTGGATCGGCTATACTGACTTTGTCGACTTTGTTCAAATTATTTCGATTTTAAATTAAGTTTCACTTAGATTGGGTTTGTCTAACTATTGAGAGAGCAGAAAGTATACAAATGAAAAGTTTTATTGTTTTTTTCTTTTTTCTTTCAGTTGTAAAGAATGTCTACCTAGGAAGCGTGTCTCGTTATTTTAGTTAATTTGTATGCAGTGTTAGCTAAATGAGCAGGGACGTATTACTTTAGTCGGTGTGTAGGCACATGTATTTGTGTTATTCCGACTGTTCTGAAACCCAACATAGACACAAATCACAATAACCCTACGTTACTGTTCAGCCAAGTGGCACCCAAATGAATAGCGGGGACCCCGGTTTCGAAGAGCCATTGCAATTGTAAGATAAATTGAAGGAACGCTTGTCGTTTAGGCCTCTGGTGTAAGGACCAGCAATAAAGCCTTCCTCTGTCTGTGAAGATGATTAGAAATTTGCTTACCTCGAACTGTTTCCGGTCGCTTTTACCTGTACTGCAAAACTTGCATTCAATATCGAAGTCCGTGTCTGTAGTTAGCTGCATTTTGATGTGCGATACCCCATGACAGAGTAGATGTCAATCGGTAGCAAGTGAAGTATGGTTTGAAGCGCTGCTGTAAGAGACTCGTTATGCTGGTCCTCTACCTACCTACATGCCAGCCACAATTCTTTCAATCTCGGAGAAAGTCACACTAGATTTTTCTAGGGATGTCATGAATTTTGCCTTTATACGGATTGTCACAATGTGTTTGCTGATTATGGTCGTGGCAACATAGAAGTTCGTATCTTTATCATTCGTTATATAGTAATACGGACTATAGTTAATGTTAGTGTTGTTTCTCTTTTTGGCCCTCGTAGCCCATCGTATTATTTTGGAAAGCACAGTGTTTGTATTTACTTTTTCTAATGAGTATTACAACATTCCAGGTACAGATACAAATAAATGCGAAATGAACGGTCTTTAGGAAGGACTGAGGGTCTTGCGCTTTCTAACTTCTTGAACGATGGCGGGACCTCCATTCGTATGACGATGACGACGTTGACGTTGAGTTGAGATCTGATTTCTTTGTAACTACTCGTATGATTTGTGCTACCAAAAACCTTTTGAATCAAACCCATACCCTCTGCGCGATCTTTAGCTCTAACCATTCAGCCATTGAGTTCGCAATATGAATATTGTTGTTCTTCGTTCATTCAGCAGTACGATGCTTATTGCTAAACAAAATGTTTTTACATAATCGGATAGTTTACTTAAATCACAAAACCAAACCTGTAAAGCCAGTTCCAACTGATTATCCTTAGGATGACATTACAGCATCGTTTTAGTGTAGTGCCTGCAGTTTAAACAGGCGCAACTATTGCCCATTTGATATCAAGTAGATAGAAACTCTTGTTTCTTCATGTAATCGCATTGGCTTCCTTTTGCTCACGTGGCAACACTACACTTGAAAACTATAAGTGAAACATATTGCTACTTAATCACCAATAGGAGATGCAAGAACCCTGTCAATAACTTTTCTTTGAGTGAATTTCAATTCAATTCGCATGAAGAAATCCACCCTCAACGTATGTCATCTGACTCTGTCAACTGCAAAAAAAAAAAACACTCTGCCTGACAATGAACCACATTTTGTGTCCCTCATTATTCACCTTTACGAGAATCTATTGCGTTTTACTCGTTGTTTTCGATTTTTTGTACTTCAAGCTTATAGGCAAACATACACAGCTACCTATAAAAAAAGACAAAATTCTGCCAATGACCTATATTCTGCGAGTGCTAGACTCTTTGCTATTGATTTTGGATTACTGTTACTTGTTGTGCTTTGTTTGTATCTTTGTATATTTGTGTCGACTTTTGACTGGCAGTCCCTAATACCTTTTGTCTGATTTATTGTTCTCAGTTTCATCGTTAAGAGTATGATGCATGACGTGTGACACGTGTTGCTTCATGTATTATAATGGATAGGCTTGGGGTTTTGCAAAGAAAAAGAGCAAACCTTTTAAGCGGTTCTTGACTTTCATATGCGAATCCGCACTATCATTTAGGCATTGCGGATGATCTCTGTTTGTTATATATTTGTAACGGTAGCGGACTTGGGATGACTAAAAAAGTACAACTTGGGAAGCTTCTTATATAATATTTAACCTATTTTGTTTCTATTTAAAACGGAGACTTACATACTGTCCTTGTTGAGTACAAAGATCCAATTAACATTAATCTTAATTAATTTCTCTGTTGTCTACTAGTGATAACGTTTCTAAAAACATGTCCTTCGCATATTATATGAGATCATTTTGACAGACCATGCATGAAGCTTTATGTCTCTCTTGTTTTTTATAGCTGCGAGCGGTCTTTTTTAATTTCTACGCTGCATGACTAAGTCCACAAGCTCTAGACGTTTCGTTTGCAAATTCATAACGACTCGGACAATTTCAGTTCATTTCGCTTCTAACAGTTTATTTGCGTGGGAAGATTTACTAAACGCGTTTCGCTCTGAGATCACAGAATAAATTTGTATGTGGAGCACAATTCCTCCAAATTATTGTTTGAAAGAAAAATGTGCTCTCTGCTGAGAATATTGTTCCATTGAATCAAATCTAAGCAGAGGAAAATCCTAGAGGAACACACTTTAGAGTACCTTCGCCTGTATTCTGGTTGTTTGCTAGAACGTTCCCATTTTTATCCATTGTTTTAGCGGTTTCGACAACTTTTACGTTGTGGCTCAGGTGTATGTCTGTTTCTATCATTTTGAGCTTGAGGGGGTCAATTTTAGGCAAGGGACTAGTTAAAGAAATAGCGAGTAAACTACGTTTAATTGGTGAAGAGGTGATCCTTCCTTTTCCTCCTTCAGCTCGTAGATAGCTCTACTAATTTTGATTACATATTGCGTTGGTTGGTCGGTGATTCGCTTGCTAACGGCTGTGATGTGGACAGATTGTTTACTTGTGGTGATCGAATCCGCAATGGATCGATATGAACTGTGCAACATAACTATTTAATTCTTCTAAATTCATATTAGCTCTGGGTTTTTACTTCTGTTGTATCATTTTCAATTATAATGCTTATCCAAATTTTTATCGTAGGATTGTTCTAGCGGCTTTGCCAGTTTGATCTGAGTTGGGTGCTATGGAGTATCCTTGTGTGGACTCTTTTCAGTCCTCGCGAATAACTAAAAAAGATTATCGCAACCCAACCTTTTGGATTGAGCATTAAACCGTAGAACAAGAAGAAACGAGACTTGCCCTCGCTATCCTGCAAAATCGGACAAATTTGGGCGGTACACCAAAACTAGATATGGCATTGCACAGTTTTTTTCCCTATAAATGTTGATGATCTACCCAACTGTAAACCCACACTAATACGGAGCGATAAGGTTATCATTTAAATGTTATATATCAATATTATTTCTTGTAAATGTGACAAGCAATGCTGGAATTTTGAACAAATGATACATTAGATCCAATTGTACTAATAATCCACTTTGCCAAGTCATCTTCTGCGCCTTTATATAGCTCAACAAGTCTAAAAAATAGTACATATCCTTCGAGGTGAAATGGTTTATATGTTCCCACCAAAATCTATTATATTCAATCTCCATATGATATATGGGATTTAGAATTACTCTCGGTTCTTATATTTATTTTAGCTCAGTCTTCAAAAAATTAGACACATTCCTTGTTTCGTAATTGCATGACTCACTTTTAAGCTGGAATTTGGCGTTTTCAAATCAAATGACACATTTCTGTTAGGTGAAAAAGATGTCCTACAAACTTTTGCAGGACTATATGGTTTGGTTATGAGTTTAAAAGAAGGTTCGGTTTCTTTTTTTTGTTCGATATAGTACGTTGGGTACTTACATTGAATTATGTTGTTCAATTTAATTTAAAAAATAGCAATTACTAACGATGAAGTCTGTGATAGGTTCTTTGGCATACACATTATTAACTAAGTCTTATTATTTTATCAACCTTTTTCATTTTATTTGTGAATACCAATCTTTTGACCCTTTGCCTTTGTTGCCTAAACCAACATGCCCCTCCAATTAGCCCGGTCCTTAGCTAACTGCCTCCAGTTGCGCCCTCCAAGTTGGTTGAGGTCGGTTTCTACTTGTGCGCGCGGTCTTCCTCTAGTGCGTCCGACGTCTGGCCGGGAATCGAAGACTCTGCGAGCCGAAGTATTGGTGTCCATTCGTTCTATATGTCCTAGCCGAGTTTTTTGATCAGGGGCATGTCACTGTACAGCTCGTATTGTTCTGTGTTGAATCTTCGCTTGCAAAGCCCGTCAACGCAAACGGGACGAAGATTTTTCGAAAAATGTTCCTCTCAAATCCACCAAGGATTGCTTCATCCGCTTTTGAGACTGGGATGCTCAGGGTCTAATATAGGATCTCCTTGGTAGTTCCAGTGAGGTCTTTACTACTGAATTGCCTTCTCAGTCCGAAGAAACAGCGATTGGCAAGAGTAAATCTTCGTTTAATTTCTGCCGAGATGTTGTTGTCAGAGTTAATACCGGATCCAAGATAGACAAGTCCCATACCACCTCAAAGTTATATCTGTCAATGGTGATGTTCTGTCCAATTCGTCGATGCTGTGTGTCCTTTCGTGTTGACAGCATATGCCGCTTTCTTCTCTATACTAGCAAACGTGGCTATGACATCACGTTGGGTCCGACCTATGATGTCAATATCGTCGGCGTATGCTAGTAGTTGTACCGATTTTTGGAAAATTGTGCCTGTGGTGTTGGCTCGTGAGTTTTTGCACAATCCTCTCAATAATCAAATTGAAGAAGTCACATGATAGCGCATCGCCATACCTAAATCCGTTTTTGGTATCGAATGTGTCGGTGAGGTCATTTCTGAGCCTGATGGAGCAGCGAGAATTCTCCATCGTCAACCTACACAAACTATACATGGCTCTGTATAGTTCCTTTCTATAAATGCTATCGTATGCGGCTTTGAAATCGATGAATAGATGGTGGGTATCGATCTGCCGAAGTGTGAAAATTTGATCGGTTGTAGACTTTCCTGGCCTGACTTTATAAGGGTCGACCAGGTTGTTGGTAAACGGTTTGAGGCGTTCACATATTACGGCAGATAGGATCTTGTAGGCGATGTTGAGGAGGCTTATGCGTCTGTAGTTGGCGCAGTTTAGAGGGTCTCCTTTTTTTGTGGATCGGACAAACGATGCTGAGGTTCCATTCTTCAGGCATACTTTCTTCCGACCAGATTTGACTTATGAGTTGGTGGATGTTTCTTAACAAGTCATCTCCGCCGGCTTTATAAAGCTAGTCGAGAAGGCCTTCATTTCCAGCAGCCTTATTAAGTTTGATTTTAGATATTGCTATCCTCACTTCACTCAGGTCAGGTGGTTGGCAGTTTTCTTTTTCGGTGCCAATATTGAAATGTTCGTTCTGCCTGACTACGGAATGTTGTTCTCCATTTCCGTTTAACAGTCTGCAGAAGTGGTTCTTCCATATCCTCAGCATCGACTGTGTCTCAACTACGATATTTCCTTGTTAATCTCGACAGGATTCTGTTCAAGCCTTTTATCCCTGGCTTTGACGTTTTAAACTTTGGTAAAACTTGCAAACATCGTTCCTGGAGTTCACTTATAAATAATTTCAACGACAATTTATGACATAATGACCTAAAATATTTTCAATTGTAAAGATTTTCCGTTAAAATAGAAATCAAATAACTAAACAAAAATAATAATAGTTTATAAAAATTATAATTTTTTTTTAAAACGCGTGTATATAATAAATTTTATTCAACTTTTGTATTTACATGAAAATTACTTATTCTGTGTTCTATGTGCTAGGTACATACAATTTCCAACGTTTATTATTTGCAACGAAGATCAGAAATAATAAAAAAAAACATTTTCAAAAGTAAGAATTCACCTCTTGGAAGATATGTAGGTATAAGAGATGTAACGGATAGTAATTAGCCCAATTA
The DNA here is from genome assembly GCA_949824845.1 of Rhingia rostrata. Classification (NCBI taxonomy): domain Eukaryota; kingdom Metazoa; phylum Arthropoda; class Insecta; order Diptera; family Syrphidae; genus Rhingia; species Rhingia rostrata. The sequence goes on along the minus strand of OX463758.1, from coordinate 38,745,671 downwards.
CTTGATATGGATACCGGATAACGGATATCGAGCAAAAACTCTGGCTTGTTATGCGGTTGTAAGTTATTATAGTATTTTAAGACGTAAAGCCACAGCCCGTATCTGTACATTAGGAACAGTTCAGTTCTCCCAGTTCCTTGGGAGAAGGAACTTTAAATGTCTTGGGAAACAGTTCATTTTTACTGCAAACAGAAGAAACCTTGGGAGAAGGTACCTTAAATGTCTTAACCACATCTGAAACAAGTCGATGGATTAAGTTGAATGCTCCAAAAAACGTATCAGCAGATCTCTTAGACTAACATAACATTGTATTCATTGTGTAAAAACTTATTGTGTGCATTGGTTCGAGAGCAAAGCTGCCATTCATTTTGCGAAAGGTCTTTGACGTATGATATTATCAATATTATATAATGGATTTTAAAATATCCTCTTAGAATCCCTACAGAATCGTTCACGTCTAAATAAAAATAATTTTAATCAATGGTAGGGGCATCATGGCACAAATGATCCGATCTATATTTCGTAGAACCGTTATTCACCCTCAGTTGTTTTCATCACCTAATAGAAGATATTAATAGGCTTAACTTCCATAGAAAATGGTCTCTTCCTGTACTTACCTGGAATAATTGTTAATCGATTAAGGGAACAAAGAGACGAGACGAATGTTTGTCGTACCCTACATGGAAGCAGATATCTATATCGATGGTTCTGCAAAATTAATGACAGATAATGATTTTATCCACCAGTTTTATTAAGTTAGAGCTTCAAAAATATTTAATACTGCAGAAAGGCTCTTGACGGGAAATTTAGAAAATTATTTAAACTACAGATAAAATTAATGACGGACTGCTATCTGATCCCCCTTCTGTCAGTTTAAAATCGTCAGCTCAACTCAAAACTCCTTTTTTCACAGAAATTGAATATTGGATAACGGACACCGAAAATATTTCCACCTTATTAGGTTACAAAATTCAAAACGGATTTCCGTTACATCTCTGGTGGGTATGGTAAAGATACAAATTGCATATACAATTGCAATAAAATGAACATAGTGTGAGCTGTCTTGGAACACACTTATACAAATACAACTATACTTAACTTACACATAGCCACTAGATTCTAATTTTAAGGCCGCTTCATAGGTAGGTAGTCCAGTTTTATCGATTATCTTGCTCATATCCAAGCGTATGATTCCGTTGTCATTGATCGAGTCAAGATCCAGCGTTACATCGGTGGTGTCACCACTCGAGGATGTATTGGTCGATGCCGCTATCGCTGTCGCCGTAGATGAAGATGACGCTGATGTATATTCCACTGGTGATGTACCAGCAGTGGGCGTATCGTCTCCACAACCATTATTGTTGTTAATTGTATCTTCGCATTTCGCCACATCGACTTCATGCGAAGATGAACTCATCTCTAGGATACACCTACGATCATCAGTTGGCTGCGAAACACTCCCACTATGGTGTTCGTGATCAGCGTCGTCATCGTCATTGTTGTTGTTGTTGTTGTTACTGACGTTATTATTACTATCATCAACTGTTGGACTTTGTAGTGGCGTACAGTAACATGCGTCTTTATCAACTCCCACAGCAGCATTCCGATTATTAACATCGACTGCTACGACCACCTGATCTAGGCCAGAATCGCTCGACAGAGACATGGAATCATCGTAACGAAACTTTCCACAAAGGGGGCATCCTCGATAGTATGGCTGACTGACAAATCTTCCCTCACCACTGGCTGCCGAATCGCGCGAGCTATACGGGAGTGATTTTCTTCCTAAGGCACTCACACCGAAGTGTCCTGATGTGACGGCAGCAGCAGCAGCAGCAGCCACCCCAAGTTGGTAGAGATTCTCCGCTTCGGCACGTTGCAACGAACAGCAAGACTGAGCACTGAGAACTTTTTTCATACCCAGGAGATTGGTACCCCTAATGAACTTGGGAATCTCATTGGCGTTCGATGACCCAGATACATTATTCATCGACCGATAATCCGGTGGTGGTGAGATTCTGGCAGCCACCTGGCTTTCCTCCTGCATGGCCACCACTGCATCGTACGACGGTGGAGGTTCATGACTCAATGCCGGCACTGCTAGTCCTTCTGATGACTCCATAAAAAGGCCAGATGTCTCATAGCACTGTAACGAATCGCCAAAAGATAAAGACTTTAATTGAGACATTAAGGAAATCAACTTGCCCTGTGTGATGGTGGTGATGGTGGACGGTGAATGGTGGAAAGGACACCCCTTCATCAGGATATAAATCACTTAATTAGCGGATGGAAGACATTCTTTTTAATTAAACAGCCGCGTGGTGAGACATTCTTGAGTGTGGAAGTTAAAGCCTCGCCATGGCGATAGCAAACCAGATGAAGGGTAATCTCGCTGAGATGTGGGTTTCACAAATTAATTGCCGCCCGAGACGACAGCACTTTACGAGATTTCTTTACACACCTGCCGAGTCGAGGGGTTCTGCAGAAAGTCAGCTTGCGAAAAGGATTTATTGAGAAAGGTTATGTACGAAATTTGGGTTGGCTTTTTTGGTGTGACTTGTGACTTCATCGAAGTGTTTTACAGTTCATTTGACGAGTAAATATAAGTTGTTGGATGACTATGTTGTATATACGTTTTTCTGAACTAATTTGTTTACTCACAAATCGCATGCACAATGTTGACGGAACAATAACACGTTTGAACAAGTAATTTAACAGACTCCTTGTTATATTATATCTTGAAGTATTTTCAGTTGAAAAACAAATAGCTGTACAAATGGAAACAATGAAAGTCGAGAGCTGTGTTCGAGCCTTCATTCTCGACAGAATGAGGATGAAGTTGAAAAGTATTACCGAAAGGTAAAATGTTAAAACCAGGGATGTAAGCATCGCACAGAACAGAATAATGATAAATATCAGTTGTAGAAGTCGTTGCTGATTTAATAGAACCACCACTTTGCAGTCTATGAAAGGGCGACAGTTTCCAAAGACCAAACAATAGGCAGAAAAACTATGCTCCAACCGATATAAACGATGTGAAGATATTTATATCCAAACTGATGTTAAGTAAACGACGATAGACTTCTTATCGAACTTCTCTTGGTACAGTGTAGAACCCATCATACAAGCTATCAGTATAGCTTTGGTTTGATAAAAGTATGCCAAATAAATGGGACCCTAAAATAAAATAATATCAATATTCATCATCAACGGTTATCGATGGAAAACCACCAAATTTTCGGATACTGAGTAATATGAGGATGCAAACTCAACAGAGAACCAATAAAGAAACAAAATGCTTGCGAATGCACAAGCGACCGAATGTTCGAAAAAAAAAATTGCAGTACATGGGATTAAATAACAGATTTAATAACGTATTGGCGACTTGACTGCTGATAAATTCAACGCTATGCAAGTAATTAAAAAATGTGACAAAAGTCCAAGAATAGCCTGAGAGGGCACGTCTAATGCAATGGAGACCACAGCTACAGCGAGACTGGAAACCATTATCAACTTGTTACCCTTCGACTTTTCAAGAATCTATAATGGGTGGCCGCAGGGTGGCGGTAATGTGTACACATGTTGAGTGCAAGGTTGCCAGTTTAATCGCAGCCGAAATGCATGATACGTTTATTCAAAGAAAAAAAAAGGTCGGTAGTTACTCCTAAAAGTATATGCCAACTTGAAAGTTATGTGAATTTAACGTTAGTTCGGACACCACCTATGGTGTCTCTCTTTCTTTCCCTTCCGTAACTGTCGTACTGTGGTAAAACTTTAAATGGTATTAATAACCCATTGTGTGCGCGCAAATTTAAAAAAAGAAATTATACGTGCTTTGAGAATTTTCTTGCTAAAGTGTCCCTAAAGCCAGGTGTACACCTGGTCCTTAGCAAACTGCCTACAGCTGCGACCTTCAAATTTATTGAGTTTAGTATCTTTGAGTTTGGTTGCTGGCCTTAACAGTTCAATGAGAATTTTGTTTTACCAGGTCTAACATATACTAAGGCTGAGCTGAATACTTTGAATTCATGTTCCCTAACCCAAAGACCATTATGCTCCTTTTTCCAAATAAAGATTAGCCGAATATAAAGGGTGTTTACTTTTAGAGGTACAGAACTTTGAAATAGAATAAAACAAAGATGATTTGTTTTTAAATTGACATGAAATTTGCCTTATTCGAAAGATAATCTTCTAGCATTAAAATTGAAATATGATTCCGGACATAGTCTAATCTGGAGGTCCAATTTTCGATGACTTTTTCCAACATTTGTGGGCGTATACCGGCAATAACGCGGCAATTGTTGTCTTCCAAGTGGTTAATCGTTTCGGGCTTAACGACGTACACTGCCGACTTCACACATCTATACCATATCCATATGGATGTGTGATGCTCTCACCGAACGTTTCTTTCAATAATTTAATTCTGGCACGAGCTGTGTGACATGTTGCGTCGTCTTGTTGAAACTACAGCTCCTCCATATCATGGTTGTTCAATTGATGATAGAAAAGTCAGTAATCATGGTTCTTTAGCGGTCACCATTGCCTTTCACGTTCTGGCCAGCATCGTTTTTAAAGAAGTGCGGACCATTTATTCCACCAATCATTTCCACCACCACCACCACCACCACCACTCATCATTACTCCAAATGAGGTAGTTTTGTTTATTGACGTATCCATTCAACCAACAGTGAGCTTGATCCCTAAACAAAATTCGCTTATGAAAATTGGGATCAACGGCAATCTTGTTTTGGGCCCATTCACTGAATCTACGCCTTGCTAGGTGATCCCGCGGCTTCAAATCTTGCACGAGTAGGATTTTATAAGCACGCAAATCACAAAATCTTCCATAAAGTGGATGGACACATATCCAATTCCTGTGCACGATGGGGATAGACTGTTTGGGGTCTTGCTCTACGCTACGCTGTACAGCAGCAATGACTTCTTCTGTACGCATTGTACTACGTCTCTGCGGATTCGTATTATCATTTAGAGTAAAAGTGGTGCGAAAACGTTCCATAGTTAGTCAAATTAATTGCTCTGATGAACGATTATGTTGACCGTAGATGGACGTTGTGCGCGATACGTATTTCGAGCAGAACCAGATTTTCAAAATAAATTTGCATAATTTCAAAGCATTGTTCAGACATCAGTCTATTAATGCTGAAAACCAATCTAAAATTAAATTACTTGACAGCTGACAAAATAGTGGCCGCCAGTTAAAAAATGTTAAAAAAAATTAATTTATGGCGCAACAGGCTCGTTAGTACCCAGGGCATAGCTTTTTTCTCACAACCATTCATGTGTGCGTGTGTACTTCTTAGCACGATGGCTAGATCTCCTGTTTTATGCCGAATCCGAACGGCTAGGTCGAGATAAGCTTTTCATGACAATTGAAACTACTCGAATGATTTGTCCGATCATCACGAGAGGAGGGCCAGTGAAAAATCATTTAGGTGTTGCTACGGCTGGGAATCGAACCCAGACATTCTGCGCGGCAGTTCATCGCACTAACCATCGCGCCACTGAGCGCGACTAGCCAACTTAAAATTCCATACCTCTAAAAAAAACGTTATAACCCATCTACACGCATGAATAAAAACGTATTTTTGCGATGGAGTTGGATAATGTTTAACAGGATATTTTATTATCCTCACCACAGCAGTTCATTTCAGGCGAAGATATAAGCAGTATCAGACGTAGCCAAAGCGATCTCAATACTGACAATACTGATACTGATGTCACACAATAATATTACCATTTTCATTAGTGTTTGGACTTAAATTAACAAAAATACTCCTGTCAAAATAAAATCTAAGCTTCTTAAACTCTCACGAAGTGCTTAGCGTTCAACACTATGTTAAGGCCTGCTGGGTCAGTATATGCAGAGTCTTTCATAGAATTTCTGAAAGCATTTAGCAGACAGACTAGGCTGTCATATACTGCCATTATGAGACCTCAAAACACGAGTGGCGCACAAATTACCGGATATTGCCAAAAAAAATTGCGAATTGATACTACATCGTGATGGATAAAAATGTATTAGATTTACATCGACGAATTCATTCTACCTGCGCTCAGAATTGAACCCAGACTAAGAAGAAAAAGATCACCTGGCACCAGGCTGACATTATCTACCATAGTTTGCATGAATTACACAAAAAACATTCTGATATTAGCCACAGAAAAGTGCACAACTGATCAAATCTTTAAGTGTTGACAAATTATGAAAAAACCGAAGTGTTCATATTGATAATCACTAGCCCTATAATGCCAATTCGAAAAACCCCTCTAGGTACTGACCCAAAAATGGCAAAATTATTTACACATTGCATTGATAGCACTTTAACCAACCTATAAAGCGAAATAACTTTTGAAATAAGAACAAATTGTTTATTAACTTTTCTCATTTCTAATGTTTTCAATTTTATTCAAACAGTACATAAGAAAAACATAAATCAAATTTCAACAAGTAACAGTTAAATTTAAAGAAAACAAAGTGGCACAATTACTTACACATCCATCAAACAGAGGCAAAATTATTTACACAAACCCAGTTTTTTCGTTTTCACTATATCTGTAAGCGAACAAGATATTTTTAAGTTTGAAGTTAACTATTATTTAAAGTAACACTACTTAATAGGTTGTGCTTCCTCCTTTTGCCGCAACAATTTCTGCAAGGCGTCTGGGCATTGAGTCTTGAACTTGCTCTACTTGAATGGAACTCCAAGCCGTTATAAAATCGTTCCAAGTTTGGTCTGCAGTTCTGCCAATGTTTTCAGGACTTTGTGGGGCCATTTTAAAACTTCTTGACCCACTTCTGCCAAACACTTTTTTATGTTCCAGGCGGTGTGTATCGGCGCATTATCATGTTGAAGGATAAAATCGATCCCGATATATCTAGAACCAGCAACCAGTGCAACATAATTTAAAATGTTTAAACAATGTGACTGTTTCATGTTATCGGAGCACCTTACAAGTGCGAACAATCTTAGCATCTTCCGTTTTTGATGTTACCCTTTTTCTGCCTATACCAATTTTAATTTTTACACTTCCACATTCGTTTAACTTAGTAGTTACATTATAAATTTCCGGGTACAACCATATTTTTTAGAGAGCTTCACTGCCGAAACACCCCCTGGAATTCTGCAACAATGGCTGCTCTTTTTTCAAGTGAAAGCTCAATAGTTTTTGGCATCTCTTACAATGTTTCCCTATTATGGACCTTGCAAAACTGAGCGCAATATTTGGACACCAAGCAAAATATCATTTAACGAAAGAAATTTAGAACCGTTACTTTCCCAATGCAGTTATTTGCACTTGTGTAAACAATTTTGCCTCTGTTTGATGGTTTGTTTTCTTTGAATTTAACTGTTACTTGTTGGATTTTGATTTATGTTTTTTTATGTACTGTTTAAATAAAACTGCAAACATTAGAAATGAGAAAAGTTAATAAACAATTTGTTCTTATTTCAAAAGTTATTTCGCTTTATAGGTTGGTTAAAGTGCTATCAATGCAATATGTAAATAATTTTGCCACTGACTGTATATGAAACAATTTGGCTAAGTTGGTATTATTTCGTCTTGGAATTTATTCTTATTTCATTTGGTATTATTATACATAACATCACCGTGTAATTACTAATTTTAATTGCTTTAAATATAATATGAACTGTGATTTTCAAACCAATTTTTTGTCAATCGATTACTTTTTTCAAAACTTTTTATCCAATTGAAAAAAAAAATTAATTTAAAAACTCGCTATGCATTCATCACTCCTACCCCTGATCCAAAGTGATTTGTGATATATATCTCAAATCATTTCAAAATTTATTCTGACCTTGATTTGTTTTAATTGTTTTATGATGCCACCCCACTTTGCCGTCAAATATTAGAATATGTTAACTTTCCTTCCCACCATTCAAACTACAATCCACATGTACGCGTTGTTCAAGTACGACTAATTTATCTTATAAACTCACCTGCTCCACACTGTATATCTCCATATTCGCGTCGTTATCCATCCACCTTTGACGGTATGCGGCCTCGGTGCGTTTCTTTATATTCCGGTGACAGCAGTAGCAAACGACACACAACACAGTTGTCACCACAGACAGCATAGCACTGTAAACACACAAAAGGTATAAAGCATTTATTAGAAAAGGATATTTTCAGCTAATAACCCACTGCTAACAAAAGGAATCTATAATCCGCGCTCATTGTTGTTGGCGGTGCGTCTGAGACTAGGCATTTTAAGAACAATGAAACTAATAGCTCTATATGGACGTGTTCCAGTTCAACTTATAACGCGCACGAAACACACTCTTCTATATATAGTACGAGGAGCAACCAGTACATTCTTATGCCATCACAATCCCGGGTATTGAACAATGGATCCCAGGTGTTTATGTTCTCATGAAGTGGGCCAAGATAATGAGGAAGCGATAGTCATGTTGTGTACGTTGTCTTCTTCCTTCACTTCAGCATTCAGAAGTGAAAATTATTTGCGTCACCGGACCATTAAGTGTTCGTTATATCCGTATCCGCAACATCGCTCTTTTTTTCATGCAAATTCGTATCCCATTCACTTGGTGATTGGAAATTGAATTTGAAAAAGGCGGACCTGGATCAGAATATACCCACCCCAGCAGGTGTCGTTAATTCCACCCCGCAAAAGATTAACATTTAATTAAATTCACGTTGACAATTTGCCACTGTGTCAAAGTCGAAATTGCCTCAGACGATTCGCAATTACCATGAAATTCGATACCAAAATCAGGGGCTAATCAAAAGTGGATTATTTAGCCATCCCAGCCAGCCTTAGTTGAAGGGAGTTTGCAAACCGAAGGCTGGCGCTACGAAGATGGTGGCCAAGGTGGGTATTTTTATTTAGTAATGTGGATTTTGAGGTTAGAAGTCGTGTGTTTCTTTTTATGTATTTCACTATTTGTACATGGGGAATAATCAATAAATTGTGCGCGACGTGTGGTATAGGTGAAGATAAGATACAGTTTGCGTGCTTAAGACGGGCTTCGTGTCTATTTCGAAATTCAAATTATCTACCAAAGGTATACTGCAGTGGCACTATCTGTGTATACGATTGAACTATATTTGTAGAAAAGCTTATAGTTATGTTTTTTTTGTATCGATTCGATGTGGTGCTGGGGTTGCGGTGGATTTTCGTGTCTGTCTAATGTATTTTTTGTAAAATTCTGTATGAAGGATGACTCGTGGGAGCTGGAATGTGCTATTAAGTAGAGTTCGGAATAAGTGATCTACTAATTGGCGATTCATTCATTGTAAGAAAGAGAGACAGCAAACCAATTTAATTTTGTTGGCCTTTATAACCTCATTAAAGGATATGCTAATTGAAATGAAATAGCGATAATTAGAGATAACTAACTCGTTTGGCAGGTATTGACTTGAGTCAAATGATGTCCAGAATTGATGTCAATAATGGCTTTCAAAAATGGAATATACAAAATGATATGGTTTCTCAATTTAGTTTAAAATGTACACTTGTTAAATTCTGTCCTCTCGGGGTTTTAAATAGGTTCAAAATAATGTTCCATTTAGATAAAACACGTGATAATTGAGATACCAGTCTGAAATGTATTGGAGGTGAAGTAACGTGTTAAATTTAAATATGAAATGCAATAACATTCATATGGCCACCGAGTTTGAACGGTCCATTTCTCGAGATTACACGATTACTTAAATTCCCCTTTTATAGATCAAATTTTTGACCAGTTGTATGACATGTTTCAGAATTTTTCCTAAAATCAATCTTCAAGCATGGCACGATCGCGAACTTCATTGAACATGCGATCATTTTCATTGGCGAAAAAAATGTTTAATCACACCCCCGTCATGATTGAATGATTAAATTAAATTAAAAAAATTGATTAAATTAAAAAAAATTGAATAAATTAAAAATTGTCTTAAAAAATATGTTACTCGAATAATGACACCAAGTTGAAGCCAGCGCATTTAATGTTGCGACCACCGACTGAGTATTTCGGTGTTATTTTAATTAATTTCCAAGCGTTGCTTGTTCGTGAACTTGATTAAGATGAAAACTTTGGGAATGCGGATTTATGTTATGACATTTATCAATCAATATTGGCCAAGTATTGCGTTTGAAATTTTTTAACTTTCTCTTATAACGAGAACGATGTTGTTTTTGGGATAAATTTTCGACCTCGACCTGGTTTTTGGAATTCCGTCCGTTGGTCCGTCTGTCCGTAATGGTCTCTCCAGCCTAAACGGCTTGCCCAATTTTCTTCAAACGTATCCAGTGTTCTTTTGGCATTAATTCTAGGCCATTTTTGTTATTTTAGCCATTATATTTACGATACCTGCCATATAAAAATTATACATATCCTCAATTTTCTCAAAAAACGGCTCTAACGATTTTGATTAAATTTTGTGTATGCTATAAGCATATAAGTTCCAACAAAACTGCGTACCCAGTTTTTTTTTCGAGAAAATCCATATAACAAATTTTGCATTTAGGCCATATAAAGAAAATTGTCAATTTCTCGCAAACTATTTTGTCAAATTGAATCAATTTAATTTGTATGCTTTATTACTGTTTTCATGAATTCTACATATGTAATTGGTTTTGTCCAATTATTGCTAAACGGAATTTTCAGTTTCGGCCAATAGCCGAAAATCATTATTATTCACATGGAAACCGATTCCTTTCAATAACGTAATAAACGTTCGTATAATAAAATTTCGGCATTATTTATATCATTTTTAGCATCATTAATCGAATATTATTGTGTCTTTTGGCCAAATTATTAAAAACGTCAAATTAACTCGCTGTGAAATATAAAGCTGAATATTTCTCCGACATTTTGTAATGCATGCTGGCGAATTGCGTTGTGTTTAGCTGCATTTTTCGAGCAATTTTTGACAGCTAAATGAAATTCTTTTTCCGATTTCCTCCGACACAAATTCTTCGCGGAATTTATTTACGAATTGTAGTGAAGTGATTTTTTCTCCGATGACATATACCTCGAATAGAATTTGAACCTCCGACGAAGTATGCGTTGTGGAAAATTGTCCGCTACAATTGATACCTCGCTAGGGCAGATTATTTTTAAATTCATTACGGTTTACCAAAACTGAAGTTTGTCTAAAAAGCAGGCATGACAGAAGTCGGATTTAAAAATATTAACATTTTTACCTTCTCGAGGCCTGAAGTAAGAGCTTATGAACAAAATGTCATTATCCTAGCTAAAGTAAGGACTAAAAATCGGTGACATTCAGAATCGATCTTTTTTACAAACTATGCATCAAAACTAGTACATACATAAATCCATATATTAAGTTAACAAATTCTTAACATGATCTTTAGATAATAAAGTTGTCATTTTATAAACGCTTTGAACCACACTTACTTTTTAAAACGTTGGTATTCAAAATGGGAAGGGAATAAGATAGGGCGGCTTTTTAGTTAAAACTTACAAACTATTGGTTTACTATTGTGTTACTAAGCGGTTCAAATCCCGAAAGTAACAACTAAGAACACCTAAATTTTGTAAAAGTTGGCTTTGCACTTAAGTTCAATTCGTTATGTCAACAAAATAACTTCGCACACATTAATTTATAAATGCCAAATGTTTCTTTTCAATGCATAGCTATTATAAAATCGTCACCTGAATGCAATAAGTGGGTAACTTCACTTTGCACACTTTTGAGAAATCGGCAAAACAGTTTTGCTTTTTTTTAACGACTTTTTGAAAATCTATTTTCGACCATTTTTTTTTGTATTTTCAACACAGCTACAAGTTAAATTGCGACAAATATTTATTAGTACATACATTTATAAATATTTTGTTGAGATAAAAAAGGTCAGCTATCCATTTTTTGCACTAACTCTTTCTAATACCGAATTCATGGCAGAAGATCAGGAAAATGAGTTCATTGGTTAGTGCACTACATTTTTATCGAATCAAGGTAACATAAGACGTAGGAATCTCAAAAATTAAAAAGAATCGAGTTATCCACTTAATGCATTCAGGTGACGATATTATTATCAAAGAGACTTTAACATGTATAGGTATCATCTATCGGTATATATAAAAATGATTTGATATTTGAACATTCAATTGAATGAAACTCCAACTCAAGCTTGTAACTTTTTTTTAGAGCAAAGCAATGCTATTGATGTGTCTAGGTTGGCCACGAAGGCTTTTTCGATGCTGAAGAAAAGGACTCGGCATGCGATTACTCGACTTAACTAATCGGAGAGGGGTAGTTCTTGTCCCCTCGCTAGACATCCCAGGTCAACAAACGTCATTGTTTTGTGACAGCAACTAAAAAAAAAAGGAAACTACTTTCGTCGACCATGGACAGTCTTAAAGGCTCCTTAAAGAAAAAATATAAAAAAACGAAATGAACAAATGCATATATGCTAGTAACGCGTGATTTTTTAAGCGTAGTTCTTTAAAACAATTAAATTTGCATTAAATATTCAAAAAATTTATTGTAATCGATAAGTAGACCTTTGCCATTTACGTTTTAAAGACGACTTCATGTAAATATTGTCCGCAATTCCGTTTCAAATGGTCCATTCGGAAGGTTCAATTTTGCGTCACTTTTTCGAGCATTTCGGCCTGTATTCCACTAATTACGCGTGTTATATCATCCTGTAAGGCTTCAAACGTGTTCGGCTTGTCCACATAGACTAACGAGTTTACATAACCCCACAAGAAATAATCATCTTGGCGGCCAAATCACAGGGCCTTTTTGAGAGATAAACTGATCGCCAAATTCAGCCTTCAACACTTCCATTGTTTCACGAGCTTACTTGATGAAACCACTTGTCAACCAAGTTCAACTCAGCCAACTGAGTTCGCCGTTCACGGTAACGTTTCTTCCACGGTCGTCTTTGAAGAAAAAAGGAACGATGATGCCACCAGCCCATAAACCACACCAAACTTTCGATTTTTCGGGATGCATCGGTAATTCTTGTATCGCATGTGGCTGTTCACCACTCCAGTTGCGACAGTTTTGCTTATTTACGTATCCGTTGAGCCAGAAAAAGCCTCATCGCTTTTCGATAAAACAGCGGATTTTCATGGAGCTGTTCTAAGGCCCATTTAATAAAAGTTTGACGTTGTGGTAGGTCATTCGGCTTCAATTCTTGCACAAGTTGAATTTTATGGGCTTTCAAACCCAAATCGACAACTAAAATGTTCCATGTGGTTGAGTAACACATGTCCAATTGCTTAGAACGGCGACGAATTGACATTTCACGATCTTCATTATCATTTGAAGCTACGACTGCAATATTATCTTCGGTACGTACTGTACGCATGCGATTCGATGGTTTAATGTGCAACGAAGTAAATTTGGTTGCGAAATTTGGTGATAACAGCACGAATTGTTGATTCACCACGTCGATTATGATGACCATAACATGGTCGTAACAAGCGGTGCACATTTTTCACAGAGTACGAATTTTGATAATAAATTTCACGTTTGTAAGTCTTTCATGATAAAATGTAAAACTTTTCACTTTTAAAGATGACGTTTGGACGCCATTACTTAGTACTGCTAAACTGAAAAAACTTAACTTTTAAAAAATCACCCTTTGTACTGTAAAAGACGAGAAAATCAATTGTGATAAGTGTACGTTGGCACACGAATATTCTTTTAGACCGCATGATGCAAGTTTTACGAAACAATCAAAGCGGGTTGGTGGTGGGATGATTCACGATCAACACCAGCCGATGAAGATAATGCGTGTTTAAAGTCGTCGGTTTTATGGAAATATTATCAGTCCAATTAAGTATCAATAGTCGTGCTGTAAATGTTGCTGGACATTAGCAATGGCATAAGCCGACATTGCCAAAAATTAAAGAATACCTGTTTGGTTAAGCGAACCTGCTATATTTGGTATAAAAACAACACCGAAATGAATTCAAAATTCCAAAACAAAAACTTGATCACATGAATTCGTTCACTATCCAACAGAATTTTAAAACTTACTGGAACTGCCAGATAATCTTCAATTAACAGCCCATTGGGCATTAATTATTTTGCGAAATATGAACTAACCACGTCTTTGTGATGGTACTAGGGTTACGGTGAAGAAACTTATAAATTGTATTGGCCACCAAGATCTTTTGATTTGTCTGGTTTATGTCGATAAACCCGAAACGAATTAAGCTTATATAACTCTTGATATTCATGGAATACCTGCCGATATGCTTGAAGGAGTGGTGTGAAATTGGACCCACTGAACGGACCATTTAAAAGTTAGTCGTGGGCAACATTTGAAGAAAATTAACTTTGAGCATTAAATTGGATGAAACAAAATATTGGATTGGTTAAATGGCCACCTTACTCATCAAATATCACAAGGAAATAGTTTTAAGTATAAAACGATTCTTTAACTTAGTTTGGAAAATAAAATTATCTTCCCATTAAGAAATGTTCTACATATTAAGTTAAAGTTCAGATTCTAAAGATCTGTGTTGAATTAGCGCCGTAATCAGTAGGTAAAGCAAAACCGGTATAGTTTGATATGAATTAATTTAATATTTCCTAGAACCTTTAATATTTATGCAATCAAATTTAATTCTGATAATATTTTAATGCGAGCTTTAATATTCTCCTGTTTTTAGGTAAGACTTAACTACTACATTACATACCATCTGCATGAGAAGGATATGGTAAGTGACCCGCTAGAACAATTAAGAAGACAATCCGCACACGAAGGATTTGTCTACAATCCTGGTGCCTACGTTTTCACTTTGAAAATAAATTTATTTCTGAAGAGTTGCGCAATAACAACAACTCCTACTATCCTTATTTAATGTTAAGGAGAAGCAAAATGAACGATTTTCTAGGAATTTGTATAAACGAAGTTTTTTTAAACTGGAATAACTGATGCTTTACACAATTATTTCGATTGTTCGATGATTATGCAATGGTAAGGTGCAATGAAATAACGTCGGGCGAAATAATGCCGAAATTCGGCGTTATTTCACAAAGTCAAAGTGAAATAACGCCGAACTTTGCTTTGCGAAAGCAGAGAGAGGGAGAATCATAATTTGCGCACCTCCGAATGGCAGTTTGGGAGTATGCAAAGTTTGAATATAAGTGTGGGGCATGCTGCTCCCCTGCAACCGTATTGGATTTGGGTTGCGTGCGAGGTCGGATGTATACAAAGTTTGAATATATATTCATCCCACCTGCTTGGCTCACTGTTGCCGGGGGCTTGTTTTTCCATATATCTTATCTTGCATGCAACCTAAATCCAACAGTGAGCCCAACCAAGTGGTTGAATACGAATACAAAGCTTACTAGCGCTCAGAATTATGCAAAATATATACCCCTCTACTTGGGCTCACTGTTGGATTCGGGATGGGTGCGGAATTCGATGTTTGCAAATTGGAATAAGACCGAACATGAAAATTCGGCGTTATTTCTCTCGGCTTATTTAATAGCACCCAATGGCAAAGACATAATAAGTCATATTATGCATCAGACACTTTCTAGAAACTCTGTAAAATGAAAACTATAAACTATGTATGTTCCATTCTAAGGTGTTTCATGCAATTTTGTGCTCTGGTTTTGCAACTTTGAAAAATGTCCGCTAATATATGGGCAATTCTCCATAAATAAGATCTTAATATTTCTCAACTTTATGTATCAATTACAGTAATTTACGCTATATTCGTAACAAGCTCTTGTTTATTTAGCAATTAAAAATAATAAACTCTATTTAAATGAACTTCAACCACCTCAAAACAAAGTCCCCTGGAGTGTCTCATTTCCAAAATGAAAAGACTTGAGACAGATATTAAGATTCCTTGTCGTTGCTAACCAGGCAAAGAACATACAGCTTATGCTAAGATCAAGTAAGAGTTTTTAAGAAATAAAATTATACTGCTAAGATAAATAATAAATTGAAAAATTGGTAAAATTGTCATCAAATTTTCAAGACACTGTTAAAAAAAAAAAAAAAAATAACATTTTTTATTGGCACGGACGTTAAGATTGTGAAACAGAACGCAATCGAATTGTAGAGCTAATCGGGAAGAATAAATGTTATGGTTATGGTATTTTAAGGGGAACAGCCTTTTGGAGTGGAAATCTTTATAAACACGATGAGCACTTGCCCAAAGTAGTGTAAGAATGAACCCACTAAAACCACCATCCTTTTTGTATTTGTATTGCAACTAAGTATGCGATTTATCTAGCAATTTTTTTATCACGAGTAATGAATGTTTGGCAGGTAACTTTCCTTTGAGAGTTCCTGCTTTTTCCGCAATTTATAGCGCGGTTTGTTATTATCGGGCCAAATCTAAGGACTTAGTTCTTTGAAGACGGCGCAATAAATTTGTTTCGTCATGAATTTAGAGGACCATTGTGTTAACGTGTCCCAATAAGCGATTTTTATGTGCATAGTTTTTCATTTTTCGAAAAAATCTACATGAATCGATTTGCTCTTGTTAAGTCCAATCCGCCAGGATTTTGTCCATTCATTAACCTCGTTAAGAGCGTTATGTAATTTTATATTTGTTTCCTCTATTGTTGTGCCAACTGCAAGTATAGCTGTATCGTCAGCAAGCGTGGCAGCTATTGTTTCGTTTGTTTGTGGGATATAACGTGTAAATAAGGGGTAGAAGAGTGGTCCAAGGATGCTTCCTTGGGGTTCTCCTGCCAATATTTTTTGAACTCTGAATATTCGTTTCCAAGTTTCATATGTCACGAGGATTTTATATGATTGTTCGGGCAGAACTTGGCTCAATCTGTATTGAAAGGCTCTATGACAGAAATTGGTCAACAGACTAATGTTTACTTCTAAACCCAAATTGATGGTCAGGTAAAAGTCGTTTCTGATCAATAATGGGATGTAAGCCACCGAGTAATATCCTTTCAAAAGCTTTTGAAATGATTGGAAGAAGTGAAATAGGTCTGTAAGATTTTTATTCATTTGGTGATTTTCCTGGTTTTTTCCGCGACTTACCACTGTCTTGGTATGCATTCTAATCTAATTGCTGCATTTACAATAAAGAGGAGTTTAGTTAATGCTTTTCGAGCAACATTTTAAGAAGTTCTCATGTAATTAGGGTTATGACCCGGAGCTCGTTTAGGCTTTAATTTCTGTATTTCCCGTTTAAACTCGACAATACTTGCATATCTTATTTATAATGCTATCGGTTGTAGCCTCGAATACATTAACGTTTGCATGTTGTGCTGGGCCATCAAATGGCTTAAATGTTTCCTCGATATGTGCTGCAAAAACATCTGCTTTTTCCCAATCGTCTTGAGTTACCCAATTGGTGTCACAGCGTTTTTTTTGCCGTTTTATTGACTCTAATTGCTTTCCAGAGCGAATAATTCGATTCCTTTCCAGCGGTTAGGTTTTGTAGATAAGTTTCTACTGTTTGGTTTTTAAAATTTTTAATCGAATTTGATAGCACTTTACTCAACCGATTGAGATGTGTTTTTTCTTTCATTTCTAATGATTGACTGGCTCGTTGTTAGAATGAACGGAGAATGATCAGAGCAAAGATCAAAGCATTCTTCAACTTTGATTCGATTTGGCGCCAGACCTTTTACGATGAAAAAATCGATCAAATCAAGTATTTTTGTTACATCCTACATTACTGTGATATGCATATAGATCCCCAGAAATTATGTTTTGCATTAAAGTCCCCTCCGATGACAAATCGCTGTCCAAAGGTATTAAGCCAGATTTCAAAGTCAATTTTCTCACCTTGCATCGTGGTGGGCAGTAAATAGAAGATATCTTCAGAAAGGATTGTCTGCTTTTTACTTGTATAGAGCAAACTTGCATTGTTTCGACTTCTAATTTAAATTCAATCGAATGTTTGATACACTCTTTTATTTATAGTAATGCTCCACCTCTAGCCTTATTTGATAGATGTTGAGCATGATAATCAAAATAACTTTTAATCTTTAAGTCAGAATTATTCTTAGCGTGAGTTTCGGATATTAAGCAGACGTAGATATCTTTTTCCTGCATAAACAATTCAAGTTCTCCAAGTTTCTGCCAAATTCCAAATATTTTAAGAAATCTTTTCATGTTTAAGGTAGATTACGTCTGTTGCGAATACTGATTCAAGCATTACTAGCCTGTCGGAAATAAGTTTATTCGTTTCGCTTTGTTCCTCAAGTTTTGAAAGAATATTCGAAAAAACGTAGGAAACGGTCAGGTGAAATATTTGTATCAGGTACTGTAGCTTGGGCATGATTTTGATTTTGGATCGTATTTCTATTGGCCGAGGTATTTGTTTAATTTGTTTGTTTTTCGATTGTTGCTTGCTTTGGCTTTGAGTTAATTTTAGGCCAAATTTAAGGGTTTTGCTTATTAAATTTAATTTCTGTGAAATTTTGTTGGTAACTTTCGTCCGTCTTTTTTGCAACTCTTTAGCTACTTCGCAGCCGCGGTAATTTTCGGGATGGAAAATGGCAGGAGTTTTCTTATCTGACCTGATCTACCGTCAGATGATTTCTGGCACATTTTACACACCGCAGCTCTTTCTGACAATAGTTTTGCGTGTGATTATATAAGGATAACAACAATACTAATGTTTTTATCTCATCATTTTTTTTCAAACTTTCTGTTTTATCGAAAGTGAGTATAAACAAAGGCAGAGCGCGTTTTATTAAATGAGCATAGTGATTTGCGCCACTTATGTCTTGGTTTGAGGAGAGTCGAATTGCTCAATTGAATGAACTCGAGGTTAATCCTAAAACTATAATTTGTTGCGTAACGACTTTTCTTTAACGTCAATGAATCCTCGCTGTAAAAACGTCTCTACAATTTGTTAACAAAAAATCCAATTTATCGGATTTGGGCAGCGTATGTGCTTTCACTAATTTGCATGCGATCACAATATCCCCAAAGGAATGCTATCGTGTTCCTGGCAACTACACCTAAACTGAATATCTAATAAGAAATTATATTAAATATTTAAGTAGATAATTGGGACACCCCCAACATGATACCAACATAACTCAAGCGCAACCAATTTATTAGGCTAATTCGTACACAAATAGCAAATGTGTCCTTTGTTACACCATTTCTGCTTCTTTACGCTAGCAATCCAACATTTCAAGTTGACGATGGCTTTCCTCTTGAAAAATTTTAGAAGCCTAATATGTGTGTGTGTGTGCATATGCGCACCCTTTTGTTCTATCAAGCTATCTCTGGCCACGCTACATAAAATCAAAAACATAAAACATATCATTTTAAGGACGTTTATATAGCACTGTAAGCTTTACTATGGGTAGGTAGTTTTTTTTAGCTACACACGAATGAATAAATTTACACATCCGCTTTACAAGGATCTTTATGTAAATTACTCACCCTATGACACTGCTGCGTGTGGTATCATAAAGCACGCGACATAAATCAGACTAACAAAAATATAAAAAAACAATGAAAGCGAATGTGCGGAGTAGGTCATCATAATTTGGCGACTGCGTTTCAATTGAAAGTTCTCATACATTTGGGCAAAATAAACAAGGAGCTCAAGGCGAATGCCTTTTTCATATTCATGGAGAGGTTGTTCAAATATTCGCGGGCAAAAAGCACACATAGAAAACAAAGCAGGATACCGACATTTAAATTGAATTTAAAATAAAATAATTGAAGTAGAATTTTCAAAACTTTGTAATACACCGCGGCCACTTTGCTTCTCAAGCGTAAAACATAAATTATCGCAAATGATCCTAATCCAAGCGTGACATATCCGGAAGATATAAAATGACACAAGGAAAGAGAGAGTATAAAAAAAAATAAATTGTAAATTGAACAGGCGGCTTACAATAATAACGGGCTCAGTGGGGCAATGGTTAGTGCGATTAACAGCCGCGCAAAATTGTGGGTTCGATTCCCAGCCGTAGCAACACTTAAATGATTTTTCACTGTCCCTCCTCTCGTGATGATCTGACAAATCGCCGTTCAGAGTCGGCATAAAACAGGAGGTCCCGCCATTGTGCAAGAAGTATAAACGCACACATGAATGGTTATGATAAAGCCCGGGCCGGGGTACTAAAGAGCCTATTGCGCTAACAATTTTTTTTGTTAGCTTATAATAAGTGAAATTTTTTTTTTAAATAAATACATAAATAAATAAATGCAATCATTTGCGCGGAGGGTCTGGTCCCCTATACCAACCTATCGTTTAAATAAACAGCCTCAGGAAGTGGGCGTAGTACTCCTTTCGGTTTTACCAACAACTGATTTTTTATTTAACAAAACAAAAGCTCTAAAAATAGGTGTGGTTAAAAACTATATTGATGAAATATAGACACTGATGTTATATGAATTTTATACAAATTTGAAAATTAGCGATACTTCTGAGAGTGGGTGTGTTAGTGGGCGAATCTCGAATTTGTAATCACTTCAACATGAAGTTGAAATACCAGATTCCATTATCATATATCAACATTTTCGGACGGATATACCGCAATGTTCTTATTGATAAGATAACCCAAAACGTATTCGAGGTTTAAAATGTAAAATGTTCATAGCCATAATGTCGAAATATTTTCTTGGGACTTTTTTCGATGGGTTTCCACCATTAAAAAAATGACTTAAAATGAAAAAAATATATATATTAAAAAATAACGGTAATACTACTCTCGTACTCTCCCCTTCTTGGTCTATTGGAGCGAACAATTCGCGTGTACTGTTTTTTTTTCCGAGAAAATCTAGATAATGGACTTTTTTTTGTAGATTTAAGTGAAAAAAAAAGTCTGACTAATGAGCGAATTTTTAACTATTTTTTATGTTTAACAAAATCTAAATGTTAACTTTATATCATAGAAAAAAACTTAGAAAGGCTTTTAAGAATTGTGAGCCTTGCGGTAAAAGAGGAATTTGTATAAAAGAAAGCGACATGTAGACTTGTACCTCATTTGTCATTTCACCAAGTTTCATCCCCAAATGTAAGGCCAAAAAAACAAGTGCAGGCGAGGAGAATGGAAATGGCCGGATCCAATCACCTTTTGATGTTGATCTGATTTTTTTTCATCTTCATCTATATATAGTGTTGCAAAAATAATAGAAACAAACTAGTTTTTAACTTTTTCATATAAAAATAATGAAAACGTAAAACAAGAATTATGTTAATATAAACGAATATCTTTTTTTTTAAATAAATAAACAAAATTTAAAAAATAAAATCGGTTTCAGTTTTTTGGACGATATAAGTCTGGGAGAATTGATAGAAACAAAATTGAATTTGTACCTTTTTTCATGTAATGAATAACTTCACATTGAAAGTTCTGTGTATGATTTTAGTACTTGGTCGTAGCAACTTTGGGTTCCGTGAAATAAAGCCGAGCTAAATCATTATCCTGCATGGACTTGCAACAGCTGTTTTTTTTGTATAGTTCCTGTCATTGTTTCTATTATATTTTCCAATGCTGTATGTATGACTAGCGCCGTGGTTCTTTAGATGAACTACGACCAGACTGCACTAACAGCATACAGAACAATCCTAGGTAATCTTCAGCCAATACGCCTTCCACCCATTAACGGCCCTAAAACCAAGCTTCTTATTTGTGTATGCGTTTGCGATGTCATATTTTTCTCCAAAAATTATTCTAAATGGCAAATTTGAGAAGTTTCTGACAACAGTTTTATACTCTAGGATGTTTATCATCTTTTGCAAGATGTCAAGTGTTGTCACTTTGGGGTATTTTAATCAGGGTCCCAAGACTTAATAGTCAAACGCACTAACTACCAGTCCACTGCATCCACGACTTTCAATGGAATATATTCAAACAAAAAATATGAGAAGACTATAAAATATGAGAAGACTATAATCCCATCCTTACAATGGATATAACCAAAAAGTGGGCGCGGCTAAAAACTGAATGGGAATGAAAAATAGAAAATGGCATTGTCATCACGTCTTGTTCAGACAGTTTATCTAAATCCTTTATAGTTTGCAAAAGTTATTCAAATGGTTTTTATAGAAAAAGGCCCCAAAAAAGTGGGCGTGGGTTAAAACGATTTGTAGTTATAGACGAAATGCTTATACGCTTATACATATTGTCATAACAATTATAAAAAGTTAGGGGAGGAAAAAAATTATATAGATATGTTGTTCAGACACTTTTTCGAAACTCCTAACGCTTTGGCCAAAAATAACGTTTTTTTTAAAAGGGACGTGGCAGTGCCAAAACTCATCATTTTAGCTCAAATTCGAATGCCCAAAAACTGGTGACGTACGGACGGACGGTAAACCCATATAAATTGGTTGTCAAATGTGGGAGCATAACTTCTGGTAAAGTCTTTAAACTTAAAAAAAAAAGTTAACAACAGCAATTGGTGAACTCCTCGATACAACAACATAATGCTGCAACTCGATTTAGTCCTTACGATGTGTCTCAGTCGAAAAGAATTGAAAATTTCAAAATTAACGTCATCGAGGATTGCACACTACCCCTATTTCAGGGATTTATTTATATAGACTCATTGGGGTTAATTAACGAAAGAAAAGGAATTAGAGCTGCTCCAATGCGATATCGATACTCAAATGAAACACAGAAATTTGATTGCTGATTAATAATCAGAAAAGTGTCTGTGTGTTCTCTCAGGACTTTGCGGATTTGTGTATACTCCTAAGTTGTTAGCTAGTTATGCTATGTAGATTAAGTTTTAATAGGAAGTTATTGTGAGGGGCTTGACCAGCTAACATTGGTTATGTTAAGTAGTATATAGAAATTGTTCTAAATCACAGTATTATTATTTTATTTTGAATAAAGGTATAAATCTATTAAAGATAGTTTTAGGCCGAATGGCGAATATAATCGCGTCAGAGATAAATGTAGAGTACCGCTAAGGATCAGTAAGTTTGATAATGTTTAACTAAGATCTAAGCATTTTTGATTACGGTGACATAAAAATAATGGTTTTAAAAAATGTTAGTGCCACTTATGCAGTGGAGTTTGATTCTCAGTTCAACACCGAAATGTATTTTACGATTCCTTTTCTGGTCATGGGCTAAAAAATCATCCAATTAGTTCACATTGACAAGTTTATCTCAGCCCAGCCTTTCGAACTAACTTAGGTCCCACCGTTGTCAGTGAAAGACACACAAAATAATGCTTTTATGACCTTGGTCCAAATGAGCCAGTTCCAATTTCAAGAATAGGAATTTCCAATTTATTTTTCATCAAGGTTTGGTCATAGAAGATGGTATGAAAAGTGATCATCTTCTCGCAACACTGGTACAATCAAAACTGTTGTAGTGACGGCACATTTATGTTGTGTTAATCTTTCATACGTAATACTAGAACATTTTGAAAAAAAAAAAAAAACTGTAACCAAATCGATAATTTGCCGCTTAAACGTTCGTGCAACGGTATCTCCTTAACAATTATTTAACAATGTCTCACATAATACCAGCGCACGAATACACTTTTATCTACGAATCACGAATTTCACCCACGACCAAAGTAATTAATTAAATAAAAAGGAAAATCCAGTTTCAAAATAATATTTGAAACGGGCTTATAAGTTCTGACAAAGGCCATAAATAATAATAACTCATAATAGAACTCCTGCTCAATCCTTTCGCAATGGAAAACCAGAGATTTTAACGAATTGACAAAATACATGTTACAAAAGACAAACAGAAATAATACACACCCGCCAAGTAAAACGTTCACATTGCCATTTATATTGTGGGATCCGCCGGGACTGCTACTGCCACCACCCATTATAGGTGCTCCGCCACCAATACCACCCACGGTAAAGCCGCCAATAGCGGCATTTGCACCACTTCTCAAATTCTGCTGATGAAGTAATCCCAGTCCGCCAAATTGTTGCGGATTGCTGCCGCCACTATTTTGATTGTAAGCAGTATTTGCCGCAAAGGACATTGTCGTTGCTGTTGGTATTGTCGTAGCTGTTCTTGTAGTCGTTGTAGTCATCATCATCGTTGAGTTATGATTTAGTTGGCCGTTAAAGTGGCTGACTGCCGCAATAACCCCCAATCGTTTCAATGACATTTGGCTAGCGGCCGTTATAAAACACAGCACTAAAGGTGCGATATCCTTACGTAAGAACGAGTGTCTGCAAGTGTTAAACTTTTATTTCAAGTCTTAGATAGCACGAGCTCTTTCTTGTCACAATGGATACTTCCTAACGTTCATAATTGCACTAGACGACACCGCCACTCGCTCACACACGGAATTTAATTAATTTATTTTTATCCAAGGATATGTTTTGTCGTTTTCGTTGTCATGTGTATTTACCTAAATCCTTTCATTTCATTTCTCATTTATTTTTTTATAAGATAAACGAAATTATACACAATTGCACAGAAAAACACATGTCACTGTTAATAAGATGATCCATCTATACGTAGGTATCCGCTTGAAATTATGAATTTTAAATCCACACCCCGAGCTAACGAATTTATTTTAAGGATACGAGTTAGTCGCGTCGCGTGTCCGACGGCGAAGAAATTCCTTCGTCTAATTCGACCTTCCAACCTGGTTACTCTAGTCGGACTGAATCGACTCGAAAAGGTAGTAGACTAGGATGTTTCCTTTTGGTGTACGGTTTTTTTTTTTTTATTCTACTGTGCTGTGTAGTGCCATTTGCCTTTCTATTGAGAGGCAGAGGGTATGTTTCCACTTTCACTTGCAATAGGAAAAGGAGGAACATACAAAAAACCCGAAGCGTTAAAACATTCTAACTGACAGTATACAGTTGAACAGCTAGGCGAGCAGGAAAATCCACGGCACAAACACCACGCCGTTGTTGTTTTTTTTGTTGTGTGCGGATAAGGATATGTGTACGTATCTCGTCATCGTTGTTTTCGCTGAGTTTGAGTGTACGACAATACTCGGGGTGCTACACTCTAAAAGGAACTGAAACAGGGCAATCCTGATGGTGGAGAGTTGGAGTGCTTTGGGGGTTTGTGTGTTTCTTGTTTTGGTTAGTATCGTGCAGGATACTATCGTGGAAAAGTGTGCTCTCGCCGAGCAATTGGTATAGTGTAGCGTGTGTTGGGCCTTCGCATATTAAGTCGATGGACAAAGCTGTGTATTAATGTTCTAAACTTTTCTTTTAAACTAAGGAGCGCACTTATTGATGATGACACAGTGCGCAGCGGTGTTATGATAAATTTGAAATTTAAATATATTACAACTGACACTCTGAAGTGGTTTGATGTTTCTGTTTCGTTTTCGTCGACGAAGGCTTAATTCGAAATCGTTGGGTGTGAAAAATGTCTTGATTTCCGAGTGAGTACATCGATATAGCTAGTGATCTCTAAAATATAAAAGTCATTCACGAAATGGGGAATCGTTTGATTTCCATTGCTTTGATGATAAAGTTGATATTTTTGAATGACAAAGAATATGTGATCATGTGAATAATATGGTCAGATCAAGCTAATTTTTTTTCTTAAGACACGTCTTAGTATATTATTTCAGCTCTCGAATAACTGGCGGTTTAAAATTAGTGGAGGTCTCCTGGTAATTTTTTGCATTGTTTGCTTTTTCTGTAACAAAGTATTATTATACTGTGTTGCCCGTAACTAACTTTACCGTTATAAGCATTCCCTAATTGAAAATGCAAATAAAAAATTATTGGCGGAATATTTTCTTTAGAACCTATTTCGCAGAACTAATTTGTCCGATGGTACATCAACGTTTTTGACGAATCCAAATGGCTGATTTGTAAAGGGTGATTTTCAAGGCGTAGTTTTTTTTAACCGAATACAACACTAAAATTTGCATCAAATATTCAAAAAAGTTATTGTACTCGATAAATATGCGTTTGCATATGAAGACAACTTCATGTAAATGTTGTCCGCGGCTCAGTTTTAAATGGTCTATTTCGGCGTGTATTCCACGAATTATGCTTGTTATATTATCCTGTAAGGCTTCAATGACTTCACATAGACTAATGACTTAACATAACCCCAAAAGAAATAATCAAGAGGCGTTAAATCGCATGATCTTGGCGGCCAACTCACAAGGTCATTTCGTTAGATAAGCTGCTAACCAAATTCATCCTTCAACATTTCCATTGTTTCACGAGCTGTGTGGCATGTGGCACCGTCTTGATGAAACCACACAACCATAATATGGTCGTAACAAACGGTGCACTTGCTTATTTCACTTTCACTTTACTCCTGTATCGCAGATACAGCTAAATATTAATACAAAGACAGATTTTTCAATTATTGTGTTCTAATTTTAAATGTCAACAACTATTATGCAGTCGTTTTTCATAAAATTATTGATATTCAGTCCTTTAAAATAAAATGAAATGAAATGGACAGTCTAAGTATGTATATTGGGGTATTTTAATCAGGGTCCCAAGACTTAATAGTCAAACGCACTAACTACCAGTCCACTGCATCCACGACTTTCAATGGAATATATTCAAACAAAAAATATGAGAAGACTATAAAATATGAGAAGACTATAATCCCATCCTTACAATGGATATAACCAAAAAGTGGGCGCGGCTAAAAACTGAATGGGAATGAAAAATAGAAAATGGCATTGTCATCACGTCTTGTTCAGACAGTTTATCTAAATCCTTTATAGTTTGCAAAAGTTATTCAAATGGTTTTTATAGAAAAAGGCCCCAAAAAAGTGGGCGTGGGTTAAAACGATTTGTAGTTATAGACGAAATGCTTATACGCTTATACATATTGTCATAACAATTATAAAAAGTTAGGGGAGGAAAAAAATTATATAGATATGTTGTTCAGACACTTTTTCGAAACTCCTAACGCTTTGGCCAAAAATAACGTTTTTTTTAAAAGGGACGTGGCAGTGCCAAAACTCATCATTTTAGCTCAAATTCGAATGCCCAAAAACTGGTGACGTACGGACGGACGGTAAACCCATATAAATTGGTTGTCAAATGTGGGAGCATAACTTCTGGTAAAGTCTTTAAACTTAAAAAAAAAAGTTAACAACAGCAATTGGTGAACTCCTCGATACAACAACATAATGCTGCAACTCGATTTAGTCCTTACGATGTGTCTCAGTCGAAAAGAATTGAAAATTTCAAAATTAACGTCATCGAGGATTGCACACTACCCCTATTTCAGGGATTTATTTATATAGACTCATTGGGGTTAATTAACGAAAGAAAAGGAATTAGAGCTGCTCCAATGCGATATCGATACTCAAATGAAACACAGAAATTTGATTGCTGATTAATAATCAGAAAAGTGTCTGTGTGTTCTCTCAGGACTTTGCGGATTTGTGTATACTCCTAAGTTGTTAGCTAGTTATGCTATGTAGATTAAGTTTTAATAGGAAGTTATTGTGAGGGGCTTGACCAGCTAACATTGGTTATGTTAAGTAGTATATAGAAATTGTTCTAAATCACAGTATTATTATTTTATTTTGAATAAAGGTATAAATCTATTAAAGATAGTTTTAGGCCGAATGGCGAATATAATCGCGTCAGAGATAAATGTAGAGTACCGCTAAGGATCAGTAAGTTTGATAATGTTTAACTAAGATCTAAGCATTTTTGATTACGGTGACATAAAAATAATGGTTTTAAAAAATGTTAGTGCCACTTATGCAGTGGAGTTTGATTCTCAGTTCAACACCGAAATGTATTTTACGATTCCTTTTCTGGTCATGGGCTAAAAAATCATCCAATTAGTTCACATTGACAAGTTTATCTCAGCCCAGCCTTTCGAACTAACTTAGGTCCCACCGTTGTCAGTGAAAGACACACAAAATAATGCTTTTATGACCTTGGTCCAAATGAGCCAGTTCCAATTTCAAGAATAGGAATTTCCAATTTATTTTTCATCAAGGTTTGGTCATAGAAGATGGTATGAAAAGTGATCATCTTCTCGCAACACTGGTACAATCAAAACTGTTGTAGTGACGGCACATTTATGTTGTGTTAATCTTTCATACGTAATACTAGAACATTTTGAAAAAAAAAAAAAAACTGTAACCAAATCGATAATTTGCCGCTTAAACGTTCGTGCAACGGTATCTCCTTAACAATTATTTAACAATGTCTCACATAATACCAGCGCACGAATACACTTTTATCTACGAATCACGAATTTCACCCACGACCAAAGTAATTAATTAAATAAAAAGGAAAATCCAGTTTCAAAATAATATTTGAAACGGGCTTATAAGTTCTGACAAAGGCCATAAATAATAATAACTCATAATAGAACTCCTGCTCAATCCTTTCGCAATGGAAAACCAGAGATTTTAACGAATTGACAAAATACATGTTACAAAAGACAAACAGAAATAATACACACCCGCCAAGTAAAACGTTCACATTGCCATTTATATTGTGGGATCCGCCGGGACTGCTACTGCCACCACCCATTATAGGTGCTCCGCCACCAATACCACCCACGGTAAAGCCGCCAATAGCGGCATTTGCACCACTTCTCAAATTCTGCTGATGAAGTAATCCCAGTCCGCCAAATTGTTGCGGATTGCTGCCGCCACTATTTTGATTGTAAGCAGTATTTGCCGCAAAGGACATTGTCGTTGCTGTTGGTATTGTCGTAGCTGTTCTTGTAGTCGTTGTAGTCATCATCATCGTTGAGTTATGATTTAGTTGGCCGTTAAAGTGGCTGACTGCCGCAATAACCCCCAATCGTTTCAATGACATTTGGCTAGCGGCCGTTATAAAACACAGCACTAAAGGTGCGATATCCTTACGTAAGAACGAGTGTCTGCAAGTGTTAAACTTTTATTTCAAGTCTTAGATAGCACGAGCTCTTTCTTGTCACAATGGATACTTCCTAACGTTCATAATTGCACTAGACGACACCGCCACTCGCTCACACACGGAATTTAATTAATTTATTTTTATCCAAGGATATGTTTTGTCGTTTTCGTTGTCATGTGTATTTACCTAAATCCTTTCATTTCATTTCTCATTTATTTTTTTATAAGATAAACGAAATTATACACAATTGCACAGAAAAACACATGTCACTGTTAATAAGATGATCCATCTATACGTAGGTATCCGCTTGAAATTATGAATTTTAAATCCACACCCCGAGCTAACGAATTTATTTTAAGGATACGAGTTAGTCGCGTCGCGTGTCCGACGGCGAAGAAATTCCTTCGTCTAATTCGACCTTCCAACCTGGTTACTCTAGTCGGACTGAATCGACTCGAAAAGGTAGTAGACTAGGATGTTTCCTTTTGGTGTACGGTTTTTTTTTTTTTATTCTACTGTGCTGTGTAGTGCCATTTGCCTTTCTATTGAGAGGCAGAGGGTATGTTTCCACTTTCACTTGCAATAGGAAAAGGAGGAACATACAAAAAACCCGAAGCGTTAAAACATTCTAACTGACAGTATACAGTTGAACAGCTAGGCGAGCAGGAAAATCCACGGCACAAACACCACGCCGTTGTTGTTTTTTTTGTTGTGTGCGGATAAGGATATGTGTACGTATCTCGTCATCGTTGTTTTCGCTGAGTTTGAGTGTACGACAATACTCGGGGTGCTACACTCTAAAAGGAACTGAAACAGGGCAATCCTGATGGTGGAGAGTTGGAGTGCTTTGGGGGTTTGTGTGTTTCTTGTTTTGGTTAGTATCGTGCAGGATACTATCGTGGAAAAGTGTGCTCTCGCCGAGCAATTGGTATAGTGTAGCGTGTGTTGGGCCTTCGCATATTAAGTCGATGGACAAAGCTGTGTATTAATGTTCTAAACTTTTCTTTTAAACTAAGGAGCGCACTTATTGATGATGACACAGTGCGCAGCGGTGTTATGATAAATTTGAAATTTAAATATATTACAACTGACACTCTGAAGTGGTTTGATGTTTCTGTTTCGTTTTCGTCGACGAAGGCTTAATTCGAAATCGTTGGGTGTGAAAAATGTCTTGATTTCCGAGTGAGTACATCGATATAGCTAGTGATCTCTAAAATATAAAAGTCATTCACGAAATGGGGAATCGTTTGATTTCCATTGCTTTGATGATAAAGTTGATATTTTTGAATGACAAAGAATATGTGATCATGTGAATAATATGGTCAGATCAAGCTAATTTTTTTTCTTAAGACACGTCTTAGTATATTATTTCAGCTCTCGAATAACTGGCGGTTTAAAATTAGTGGAGGTCTCCTGGTAATTTTTTGCATTGTTTGCTTTTTCTGTAACAAAGTATTATTATACTGTGTTGCCCGTAACTAACTTTACCGTTATAAGCATTCCCTAATTGAAAATGCAAATAAAAAATTATTGGCGGAATATTTTCTTTAGAACCTATTTCGCAGAACTAATTTGTCCGATGGTACATCAACGTTTTTGACGAATCCAAATGGCTGATTTGTAAAGGGTGATTTTCAAGGCGTAGTTTTTTTTAACCGAATACAACACTAAAATTTGCATCAAATATTCAAAAAAGTTATTGTACTCGATAAATATGCGTTTGCATATGAAGACAACTTCATGTAAATGTTGTCCGCGGCTCAGTTTTAAATGGTCTATTTCGGCGTGTATTCCACGAATTATGCTTGTTATATTATCCTGTAAGGCTTCAATGACTTCACATAGACTAATGACTTAACATAACCCCAAAAGAAATAATCAAGAGGCGTTAAATCGCATGATCTTGGCGGCCAACTCACAAGGTCATTTCGTTAGATAAGCTGCTAACCAAATTCATCCTTCAACATTTCCATTGTTTCACGAGCTGTGTGGCATGTGGCACCGTCTTGATGAAACCACACAACCATAATATGGTCGTAACAAACGGTGCACTTGCTTATTTCACTTTCACTTTACTCCTGTATCGCAGATACAGCTAAATATTAATACAAAGACAGATTTTTCAATTATTGTGTTCTAATTTTAAATGTCAACAACTATTATGCAGTCGTTTTTCATAAAATTATTGATATTCAGTCCTTTAAAATAAAATGAAATGAAATGGACAGTCTAAGTATGTATATTGATTCATCTGATGACGAGATAGCAAACAAAAGTATGCGGGCATATTTAAGAGGAACATCAGAAGATATTATGGACCTCCTGAATCAAACGTCAACGGATAATTCTTCATCAGTTGTGCGTTTTTTTGTATGCTAGGCTGTCGCTCATTGCACAATGCCAGGACATCCTTTGCAGTAAATTGCATCAACTTTAATTGGACCACCACCTGTTGCATAAAACTCTTTCTTATTTGATGACTTGTGGTCACTTCACAACTTGGAATGATTTTAATCACTGAAATTAATGTTAATTATGAAAATGATATATCTTCTTACTTTCTTCCGCTCAGAAACTTCTTTCTATTAAGCATTCTTTGTAGTTCCTTCCGGCAATTTTTACAATCTCTGGTGGCCGTTTGAAACTTTTTTGGCGATATTTGAATTTTGCTTCATCGATCTAATTAGCTCTTTAAACTGATCTCGGTTAGTACTTTTTTTCCTGCAGAATGTTTCAAATGAATAGCGTTTTAGATTAATGAAATTGTATTTTAAACAAAATATACTTTACTACCGACGTGTTTTCCGAATTTATTTCTGCAATGAAAGATCAGAGAATGAGATATGTCACAATTGTATGGGGAACTAGTGATAACCACTACATTACCGACAAGTGAACTGTTCCCTTTTAAATTTCGTTACGAATTCTACCATAGCAAAAAGAACACTTTCGGGGAATGTTCGCCCATCGGGGTTTCTACGATAAGGGTGATTGCTCCAATGATTTTTGAGATCATCGCGAAAGGAGGTATCATTTTGGTGCAACTGTTGGGAATTCAGCTTAGTACCTATGCAGCAGTATTGATAAAATGTGTGTGGTGTGTTGATAGCTGTTTGGGATAGCTGTAGTGTTAATGCGTTCGCTGTTGCATGGAAGCCAAAATCCATGAAACTTTTATTCAAAGAAATAAAATAAGTTCGGTAGTTACTCCTAAAGGTATAGACCAACTTGGAAGTTCTGCGAATATAACGAACACAAAAAGCAGTGACTCCCCGAAGCTAGTTCGGACACCATCACTAAATGGATGATATCCACTACATCCAAAATCTTTCCTATCTTCCCCCCTAAAAACTCGTACTGTGGTAAAATATTTAAAGGGTATTCATAAAATCCTGAATGCGCACAAATTATATATAAAAAAATATATAATTCTAAACGCGCCTTTGAGCGTCCGGCAAGCGACCCTGGCAATTCATCACCCGCCTCGTTAAGTAAGGGCTGGAAAATGTCCCTTAAGAGCTAAACATCATCCAGCGGTGCCATGAAATAACGCCGATCGAAATAAAGCCGAATCCAGAGAGAGAGAAAGAATCATACTTTACACACATCCGAGTGCGAGTTTGCTTGGGATCACTGTTCGATTTGGGTTCCTTGTGAAGTTGGATGTATGTGAATTTATAATTCGTATGCAACCGCCTGCTTGGGCTAAGTGTTGGTGGAAGCTTGTTTGTCCATACATCCAACTTCGTAAGCAACACTAATCCAACAGTAAGCCCACGCAGGGGGGTTGCAGAAGGGCAACATGCCCCCACCCATTTTAAAACTTTGAATACACAACTCGCACACGGATGTATTCAAAGTATGAACCCCTTGCGTGGGCGTGTGCTCACTGTAGGATATGGGATGGGTGCGGAATTGGATGTATGCAAAGTTAAATAAGACCGAACACGAAAATTCGGTGCTATTTCGCTTTCATTTGGTTCGGCTTTATTTCACGGAACCTCATCAAGCTAGTGTAACTTAAATGTAAAACGAGCGGTGGTGCATAACTGGGTCGTAGGCAACTTTCTCTTTCACAGCGAGTTAATTTGACGTACTTAATAATTTGGGCAAAATGTTTATTTTGATTAATGATGCTTAAAATGATAGGGGTAACAACGATTCTAACTCTTAACGGGGAGAGCCCCTGGCAATTTCTGTTGGGAATTTTTTTTGCCGATTATCAGTTAAATGTTTATTGCTTATAGTATATATGAAGTTTATTCATCGTAAGAGCTGTTTTCGAGAAAATAGAGGTTATGTATAATTTTTATATGGCCGGTACCGGTGATAGCATGGCTAAAAGCAAATAAAAAAAGATGGCTTAAATTATTACCAAAAAAATGCTAGATACGACGTTTGAAGAAAATCGGTCATGTCGTTTACGGGCGGAATTCTGAAAACAATTTTTTTTGGATTCCGCTATCATCTTAATGTTAGAATCAATCAAAATCTCGAGGTCAAAAATTTTCACGAAAACAATATCTTTCTCTTTCTAAGAGAAAGTTAAAAAGACTATATACGGATTAATACGGCATAATTTTTTCCATAGTTTTCGGTTGGAATAATGATATGTTTTTAGGCCCTTCGCACTTACATGCCAATTTTTACCAGATTTATATTATTTACTCTCACACCTGGCCTTTAGGTCTAGTAACGTCCCTATACGATTGGAATAAACACAGTATTGAAACAATCGACATACACAAACAAAATTGGAGGTGGCCAAATCGCCCGTAATTAAGATGGAGTGTTCCCGTCAGTTTCCTCTTAACACAGTCTTCAATAGCCTTGAAGCATGAACCCTTGCGCCGTCCTGTTGGAACTAACTTCTGGAACATTCCAGTATATTTCTGCCACAAGGAAAGGGACGTACTAAGGGTCCCCATACAGGTCGGAATTCATTGACACTGCTGCCTCATTTTTTTTTTCCAAAAGACCAGGGACCAATATTTCTGGATGAGGAAATTGCACACTGTGACTTTAGGTGAATGCAAGTACCTTTGCTGCAATTCTCGGGGATTGAACACAGTCCAGATTGTTGATGCATCGGATCAAGTAAAAAGATCGGCTTTATCGCTGGAGAGGACAGCCGCATGTTTGCCCGCATAGAATGTCACAATGTTCTAAGGTTCTGATGGGCTAAAGGAATCCAATTCTTCCGCTTGTCAAACTAGCGGTATGTCTATACGTACTGACCCATGTTTCCAAATGTTTTCAGTCCCATACTGAACGGAACGGGGCTCCATTGAAATGATTTCGAAAGGCGTGCTGGTTGCGATCACCTGTACCCCGTTCAAAAATTATGCCTATCGACTGAAAACACGATTAGACCACACTTGTCATTCTACGTCCTTGCAGCCTGAATGGCACACATTTTTAAAAAATGCAATGTTTTCTGATAATAACAAAATATCAAAAACCTCAGTTATTTTTATTTAAGCATGTGATAGTTTACCATGGTGGAGTAATGTCCGATGTATAAAATACCATTCTTCTCCAAAAGTAAACTGAAAAGTGCAGTTCGGAAATGTTTGGCTCGCGTGACACACAGCAGTTTACTCTTTCCCAGTTAACATGACAACGGCTTTCGATTTTTTTTAAATGCCAAATACCACCACTTTAAAAAAAATATATACCTGTCTACACATTCCCATAATACAATTGGGCGCCACCAAGTTTCTAGTTACAACCATCACAGCTAATAAAATCAAATGCTTAACACTTCCATCTCGAAATATGGAAAATTTTGTAGGTCGGCCTCGGCCGGGTACTCCAAACGAAAAACGTTAATAGAAGCCGTGCCTTGCTTTGTCTCTTAAAAATCATACACTTATGGTTCCCAACAAATTCGTTGTTAGTTCTTCGTTTATTTTATTTACTTTCTTTCCTGGTGACGACTGACGACGATGAAAAAGGCAATAGTATTACGTAAATGTACCTACACTTAAAAAAATGTTTTTTTTTAAACGGATAACATGCAACTGGCAATTGTTTCTCTGGTTAATCGAAATGGCGCTTGCCGAATGTTTTCTTATGAATCTCAAAAAACTATGACATCCTTGCTGCAAGTGAAGTACGTGCCTATTATATAGGTTGCTGTGAATAATTTAGGACAAGCAAATGCAGCCCAAAAAGTAAGCATACTAACTGTTGCTCTATGTTTGGTCAATTTACAGGAGGGCGCACATGTCGACCAAAGTTCAACTCGAATGTCCTTCAATTTCAGCATATAGCGTTCAAATTGCATACAAAAAACAAAAACAAAAATTTTTTTCTTAAAGGTATACGCTGTACGCATGTAATTTCAAGTGATTTTTATTGCACGTGATGCATGGCCAGTTTTAGTGAGGTTTACATCAGTCGTTCGATTGTTCAGCCGTAGCCGGTGTGTGGTGCGAGCACGTCGCCGTTTCTCGAGCGTTTTTCATTGCTTCCAGGTAATGGGTGAATATTTTAACGATTTATGCGCGCGCGGAAGTTATTACATTTTCATTGGGGGCAATTGCATTTGTGTTACGAAATAAAGGATAATGGGTAAAGTGTGGATGTGTGCTGATTATTGATTCGAGAAAGCTTATGCCAAAATATGGAAACACTTGTTTATATGTATGTAGTTTTTTTTTATATTGAGACCTTTTTAACAAAATAAACAAAACGTAGGTTATTGCTTGATTTCTTTTTTAACAGATCTTAGCGTATTTTTTGCTTCATTTAAAAAGGCAAAACAAGAATTTGCTACCATGTAACGGATGATTTTTTAAGCGTAGTTCGCGTTGACGGTAACGTTTATTTCACGGTGATCTTTGAAGAAAATTGGATCTATGATGCTACCAACCCACAAACCACACCAAACTGTCATTAATCAATCCAGATGCAACAGTTTTGCTTATTTACTTATCCCTTGAGCCAGAAATGAGCCTCATCACCAGGTCGATTATGACGACAATATAATGGTCGTAACAAACGGTGCACATATTCACAGAGCACGAATTTTGATAATAAATCGTCGCTCGTGTGTAAGTCTTTAAATTATTAAAACTTTGACAGATGACGTTTGGACGCCATCACTAACCAGTGCTGCCAACCTGAAAAACTTAACTCTTCAAAAATCACCCGTTATATGCCCAGTGCATAATAAACGAGTGATGGGTGCACGACTGGGTCGTACGCAACTTTCTCTTTCACAGCGAGAGACCATTACGGACAGACGAACCGACAGTCAGAATTCCAAAAATCATTTTTTGGGTTCCGTTAGTAGAATCAATCAAAATCTCGAGGTCGAAAATTTTCACGAAAACAATAATTTTGTCTTGTAAGAGAACGTTTAAAATCTTAAATATTTAGCAAGTGTGCATTCAAATATGTAAGATGGAATAACAGGGCGTCAGTCGTTAAAAAAAAAAGAAGAAAGAAACAATAATTGGAGTTTACATGATGAACGTATCAAATAACACAGCCCAGTCATTTAAGTTTTACAGTTTTTCAGTGTTGAGTAAACTCCCAGCTCAACTAGTTTTGATTTGAAATAAGTCTTATTTGATCTGGAATTTAAGATACCTAATTCAGAAAGAAAGTATGAACATCCTAAAGGCGGTCATGCCTGGCTGTGTAGTTTTATCTGAACGTGGGTATGTACGATAAAGTTGTCAATTTTTTTAGCCTGAACAGGCGATCGTAGAACAATTTAAAATTTGATAGTTATGCCTGCTCAAACTGTCTGTGCTTAAGATTACTGGATTGTGGGTCAGTTCAAAGTAAAACTTACATGATCGCAGCCGGAGGATAGACTCTGAGGCGATATTAGTGTTGAAAATTTGTGGTCTCATAGCTTCTTCCTGTAGCCAGAAACCATGTTGCAGTTAGTCTTTCGTGAGTTGGAATAGCCATTCTCATTACAGTATCTTTTTTTCTATCAATGGCGCAACCAATAAAAGGAGCTTTAAATAAGTTATCTCATCGAACAATTAAAAAAAACATAAACATTTTTAGCGCAAAAGGCTCATTAGTACCCAAAACCTATCTTTACCACAACAATTCATGCATGCGTGTGTACCTTTGCCGACTCCGAACTGCTTAGTTAAGACAAACTTTTCTTGACAATTGATGCTTCTTAGATGATTCGTCAGATCAACACGAGATGAGGGGCAGTGAAAAATCATTTAGGTGTTGTTACGGCTGTGAATCGAACCCATACCGCATGTGCGGCAGGTCATCGCACTTACCTGAGCCCATGCGGATTCTAAATCCATACGCAAATAATTATGCCAGTCTTTAGGGGTAAACATAATTTCGTGTAACAAATTAACATGCGAATACCCTTGTCGTTTTTAGTCACTTCTTACACCAAATTTTACGAGTTTTTTTTTTATTCGAACGATTTATGACTAATAATAATAAGCCCACTATTGCACACAGGCGTGTGTGTAGTCGCCTTTAAATGAGATCTTGGAGGGAATTCTGCAACAATTTCAAATGCAACAACTCTAGATTTTCGGATATTTTCTAAAAGGAATTAGACCGCGTCTACAGCGGAAACCCTACATATACTCACAATCACTTAAGCTCCATCCAAAAAAATGTTTCAGATAACAACGATACTATTGCAACCAGAGACCCTAGCTGGACATCTGATGACAACTTCCCTATTAACTGAACAGTGCAAAGAAAACTTTTTTTTGTGGGTCATAACGGCTATTTCACAGTGTGGAACAACAAATTTTTAAACATCATGCATGGATAACTAAGATTAATCTATATTCCTAAAGCGTGGCATAAAGTCAGTGTCTTGTTCGTACCAAAATAAAAGGAAATGCAGTCATACACAATAGCTGATGACTACATACAACATAAGCCTATCCAGTATCCACATTCATACAAATACGTGCAATTTTGAACTCAAGTAACCAATCCGCATATCAGCACGCCTACTTTAAAAGATAAATCAGTAGATACTGTATAGAGATGATATGATACTTATAAACAGCTTATTGCCAAAATGAACCTATATCAAGTTGTACCACATACTTCAACGAAATGTGCAGTACTGATGAATGCAACCTTTCAAATAGTATATTAGCATTTAAAAATTAATTCCCATATCTTTTTACTCACTTTACAGTTTCACATCCGAAATACTAACAGTTAGAGTATCATTCTTACCATGATAAACTTTTTAGTTATGAAAAAAGAAGATCACCATTGGGTCGCCCATTCTTAACAAATTACGATTAGCCATATCTACGCATGCAAGCTGCACACCTCGGATGCTACTCAAAAACTTGAATCTGTTTGAGGAAATACGTAAAATAGGATCAGGAATGCCGATAGGAAAAAAATGTGACATATATTGCAGTTGATATCAAAGGTGAATACTGATTGAATTTAAGGCGTTCAGATATTTTGGGTTCGATATTGTTTCTCAGCTCTTCCAACATTATTGCATGTGGACCTAAACCAACGACTTAACGATACCCTATTAAAATAATTTTCAATGTTCATGAGCGATTTGACATTCGACTGGGCCTTCAATAGTGAAATGGGACACCATCATAACCGATGACTACAGTGATAAAAAAAAAATTTACCACAGTAGCCGTTGGCGGGACCTCCTGCTTTATGCCGAATCCGAACGGCTAAGGATAATTTGTCAGTTCATCACGAGGGGACGGCCAGCGAAAAATCATTTCGGTGTTGCTATGGCTGGGAACTCATACCTTCTGCGCGGTAGTTCATCGCACTAGCCATCGCGCCACTGAGCCGTTCGATTCATACCTCACCTTAAAAGTTGATCATATTGTTCCTCTGGGGCAGCAGAGGAAGATTTTAAAATTATCCGTAGGAGGAACTGAGCTATTTCCGAATCCTGTGAAATGCAAGGGGCTCCATTGAAGAGCAAGGAATCAAAAGATTTGGCACATTTCGATGCTTTGACCATTGAGAAGTCATATACATTCAATAGTGAATATGTTAACTCAAATAGACCCGCATAGCCCGTTTGTTGTGACCATTATTTCAACTGTAAATGAACCACTTTATCGAAATCTTATATGAGTCTACGTGGGTTAAAACATCTATTGACGAAATGTTCATAGTTTGTTTCAAATAGTTTCTAAAGCCTTTTTCACAAAGAAGTGGCTCACTACTTATATTCAAAAGGTGTTTCTGAAAGGCTTATTTGTTACTTCTATAAAGACTATTTAAAAGTAATTAAAAGTTTTACTAAAATTGCCCCAAAGATACTAGAGACTGATGAATGGAACATGGAGTAGCTGCAGAACATCGCGGAGTTTGATAGCTTAGAGAGAAATGTACCACGTTTGTTTTTTAAATCTAACAATCCACTGAGTTTGGATTGTGTAATTACTTAAAAAAATATGGCATTTTCTTAGCGATATGTATGTCATAATTGGAGTATATCTTGAAAATGTATGTCCTTTAAATGTATCGTTTTGTTCAGTGCATTGCTTGCTTTTATTTACGCACATTTGATGTATTGATACACTTAACCAAATTCCGCCAATGAACACTATACTTTCAGTATTCTGACAAGGATACTAAAAAGGAAAGTTTTATTTAAAAATAATATGTCCCTCATTCGATGAGAAACCACGTATTTGTTTCCAAATTTTCAAGGGCAGTCCTCATTTTTTATATTTTTAAAATAATCCACTGGCTTACATGCGCTTAATGGCAAACATGTACAGAGGCTTTTCCTTTCTCATTGTTCATTTTTAGTTCCTATGTTTCATGGGTGTATGTGTGTTCAGCAAGCCATGCAGATTAAATGAGCGCCATTATGATATGTGTCGTATTGTCAGCTAAAAATGGGTCGATTTTTCCGCCCTCCCCAAAAGGTGTTTTAACATACAATACTATTAGAAAATATCTATGTTTTTAGATTGAAATCGAATGTTTTCCTATCATATTCCATTCTCTGATTTTGTTACAGTGCCTCGTTGGGGGTGCTTTCCTCCCTACTTTTTGGAGAATTCAATGGTGGTATTAAGATTTCAAATGGCTGGAATATGTTCATTCATATAGACATTTGCATACGCTTCATTTGCTCCTTCGAAACGGATGTTTGTCTTTTTGAATAAGTATCGCCCTATACGATAATGGAGCTCTCTTTTAATTCAATCGAGAATTCGTGTCATTTGATTAATACCTGTTAATTAGCCGTTAGTTGCTTAATTGACAGTGGGACGTTATTACCTCATTAAGTATGGGTGGTCGTGGTATATATATTGGAACTTAATTGCTTATGCACCATTTTCAATAAAAAGTGTTATCGAGTTAACGGGGCGTATGTGTATCTCTTAATGAGGGGCATAACAGTTTATAACAGGATATAACAGTGTTCTGTGTTGGAATAAAAAAAAAATAATATGAATCATTTTTGTTGTAAAATTTTACTTGTAACAGTATTCCTAAAAAATCGAAGGAATCTATAGGCAAGATGACCCAACACTCTACAGCTCTAGTGTGGTTAGCCGCGGTATAAAAATGCATAAAACCATAGTTCGAAGAAATACAAATTAATAAAAATTCGTTGGATATTTGTCGACAGCTAATGCCAACTATCGAAAATGATTCTGGAAATTTAACGAACGCAATAAAATAGCAACTCCTTGCAAAGTTAGTTCGGACACCATAAATATGTCTCCACTGTGACAGTTCGAATCTGACTCCTAGAATGGTATGGCATCATGAAAGTTGATGCCGATCCTTTTCTAGTATATCTGCTATTTCGTTGCCTACGTGTCCACTGTGTCCTGGCACCCAGATAAGATGTACTCTGTTTGTGCTGGCAAGCGATGTGAATAGTTGTAGGCAATACCATATTAGTTTTGATGTTATCTCGTCACTTTGTAAGGCTAGGAGTGTTGCTTTGCTGTCAGTGATAATATATATGTTTTTGTCTGTTATGGATTTAATTGGATTTTCTCTGAGACATATTTCTATAGCATGAGCTACTCAGTAGCTTCTGAGTGGGATTTGTTTATGCCTCCACATGTGTCTTTACGTAACTCTGTGTGTGGTCTATGTTTCTTCCTGATTTCTGTAGAACGGCTGGTGCTGGGCCACTACATTGTTCTACTTACTCTTCTTTTTTTCTTTAAGCGAGGACAAGCGCATATCTGTCTCTTTCTATTCGTTTTGCCATCTTACTGTCTCTTATAAGAGCAGCAATTCGACGTCTTTGGGCTCCAGTGAAGTTTTCATAGTTCTTCTGGTGCGAAAAAGACTGGTAAGGCTGGCTAGGCTACTATAAGAGGTCGCTCGGTATCTTATAGGGACATTACGTTCTCGACATATATGTTTCAGTTTCCTCTATCATTCAGTCCTCGGCACGTATTCCAAATACCTTTACTTGGGAATTTTTAAAAGCTCTTGGTCCGCGGAGGTGTGAGCACCTCTACCACACCGCCCCATATCCGCCACCTGGGGACGCGCCGGGTCGCCTGATAAGCTCGTGTTTACCCGGTAAGAGAATATAAAGAGCCACTGCACTCCCCCATTTTGCATAATCAAACTCGGCGTGTGCAAGAAAAATTGGTCGAAATATCTATCCAACATTATCTTCTGATAAGAAGGTAGAGAGTTAGCGTTTAGCGTTTAGCGGAAGGAAAGCTAAGTCTGGCTTCGGTGACGAATGCTAACCACGCATTACTACGCATATTTATAAAATAAAATTATATTAATATACCAAAGCACAGCTTTGTTTTACTTACGCATAGACTTAAACACAAAATTATATACAAACATTAAATGTTCGGAAGTTTAAGCTAAACCTTCTGGTAAAACTTGCTTATAAGAAGAGCTAATTGCGACAGATTCATGGATCCTCAAGAACGCCAACAATTTAGGGGCTAACTTCATTTAAAAGTAAAGTAATCAGCACTACAACGTATGAAAACATGAACGAACTCTGGCCTGATACATAAATGTTTTAACAATTAGGTCATTTATGCCACAGGAAGTCAGAAAAGCTATCACAAGTGGCTGATGATATCGATGATCGATACCGCACAATGAAGTAAAAATGAATAGAATCGCGCCGCGTCCTCGATCGTCGATAAGTCAAAGCTGCGTTTGCGAGTATACCATTTCTAATACCTTTCAGGTTGGAAGTTGGAATACTGTGGGTATTTCATCTTCCACAGAAGAAAGAGCTTGGGCGATATGGTTGCGCATACAGCGATTTTATAAATGCTTTCGCAACCGCATTTAAAATCGGTGGTAGGCTTAATTAGGTAATAGATATTACTATTGCTTTTTTTTATTTATTCATGTTATATCTTTTGCATTGAAGCTCTCCTCTGTAAACACTCAACACCCTCAGTGGGGCTGATACTCTGATTTCAATATTCTAATCGAACCAGGGGTTTCTCGCTGATGAGCAGGAGAAATCCAGCACATCAGGTATACAAAACTCGATTGAACACTTAAAATATAGATACTTCAGACAACTGTTGTCTGAAAACTTAAATTTATCTAATTACCTAGTAGGTACGAGGAACATACCTACTAGGTAATTAGATCAGTTTATAAGTTATGCGTAAAGCACATACGCCTTCTGCAAACTTGTGTGTGTGAGTGAATCATATAATTACATTGCCTACTAACCATCGAACATCTGTTTTCTTTGCATTCAGTTTCCCGTGGTTATTACTAATTTTCTATCACAACTACCAGTCTCATGGATATTCGACCTCCAACCACACACGTTTCTTATGGCAAAAATAATTCCATATTATTTCAGAAAGTACTAAAAATATTAACTTCTGCTTGATAAACTAATCCCGTTTGTCTAATTTTCATTCTATTTTCAGGATACGGTTTGCATTAAAAATGGCGCTGGCAGTATCTCTACGTAGGGCGCTGCTTATGCTTCTCACCGCCACAGTGTTCGTTTTGGTAGTTTTATACTGGAACCAAGGTGTCATGAAGCATCAGTCATTTATTAGTACATTCGAAAAGTCCATCAGGAACCGAGCCGATCTTAACATGTATGCTATGTAAGTTCAACGATTATAAAGTCTTCATGGTAACTATTATTGAATGTTTTATTTTTTTCAGACCATCCGAAAAAACTTGGACATACAAATGTGAGGGTGACAAATGTGTCCGGTTTCATTATCTCACAGAAAACCCAAAAGAGGCGCGGGTTTCCTTCTTAAATTGCGCTATGACCTGCGGTGACATAAACATTTGGCCACATCCAACTGTCAAATCAGCAGTTACCACAAAATCTCTGAAGTTTACCTCCGAAGATGTTGTACTGATAGTGGATACACCATACCGTAATGTAGACAACCTGTTTCGCAATTCATTCGATCTATTTCTCAAAGATCTAAGACACATTCAAAAACTTGATTATCAGGACACTGGGAGTAGTGCTAGTAGTGTAGTTAGTAGTAGCAATAGTAATAGCAACATAAATAGCGTTAGTAAAGAGCAGTCAGCACATGAGCATAGAAATAGTTTTCTAGCGAATCTGCGTGACAACTGTGATATTGATAGTTTTGAAATCGAGGTGACAATTAAAAAATCCAGCGACACAACATTGAGTTTCGAAACGGACGAAAGTTACAATGTAACTACCGCATGTGAGTGAAAAGGACATAAGTGCATCCTGGAATTATTTATAACTCTTTTCACATCTAGTAGATAGTGTAGACCAACGTAAGATGACGGCTAAGATAAGTGCGAACTCCTTTTTCGGTGCGCGACATGGTCTTTCGACTTTACAACAAATGATATGGTTCGACGATGTGGACAATGTGTTGAGAATACTCTCCAAGTCGATGGTGGTAGATGCACCGAAGTTTCGGTAACCCAAAAAAAAAATCGGAGAGTTTTTTTTTAAATTGCGTTTATGGTTTTCAGATATCGTGGCGTCATGTTGGATACTTCAAGGCATTACTTTTCTGTGGAATCTATAAAACGTACACTGGCTGCGATGTCACATGCGAAGCTAAATAGATTCCACTGGCACATTACTGATTCACAGAGTTTTCCATTCGTTTCAAAATTCTATCCTGAATTGGCAGCACATGGAGCGTATTCGGAGCGTGAGACATACACAGATGAAGATGTGAAAGAGATCTCGACGTATGCGAAGCTAAGAGGCATTCAGGTAAGAGTTGAAATGGTATTAAAGTGAAATTTTGTACAAAAAATACTTAATCACAGTCAATGGAACCTGGAGCTCTGCTAGCTCCTGTTGTTAACTCAAAGTTGGGAGATGGTCTTTTGCTTCATGTGCAGACTAGGATTACGGTGCATGTTTCCTCGTCGAGCACTGCGTAATTAAGTAATGAAGGCTTTAAAGTACTCCTGCTCTAGGGATCGATCTTAATTATAAGAAGGTAGAGTTCAAGTCGATGTTTTGGCATCCGAAATGCTAGATGTGTGGCTCTTGTATATCGGAATATGGTTCTTACGAATATCAAGGTGAGGAAACTGTGTGCTAGGTAAAGTTACATTTCGTATCACAGTGGAATCAATTAGCCTACGTACGTTGGCAGACCTGGTGCATTGTAGGCTGAGCTTTTCAACAATACTGCAAATGATGTTCTCTTCTCCTATAAATCCTATTTAACTTCGTATATCGGTAATCACTCATAAGTTTTGTCTAGAAACTCGAAAAGCAATCCTTACCAATAGTAACATTTTCTTCTTCAAAACCTAAGTGCATATTATTAGTTGAATCTTCGTCTCCATAGCCCGTCAACGCAAACGAGACCGAAGATTTTTTGAAGAATTTTACTCTCGCATCGAACAAGGATTTCTTCATCCGCTTTTGAGACGTTCCATGCTTCAGCGGCGTAGAGCAGGACTGGGGTGATCAGGGTCTTATATAGGATCTCCTTAGTTGTTCGAGTGAAGTATTTACTTTCGAATTGCCTTCTTAGCCCAACAGCTGTTGGCAAGAGTAATTTCTTGTTGAATTTCTGGCGAGATGTTGTGGCTATAACATCACGTTGGATCCGACCAATGATGTCAATATCGTCGGCGTATACTAGGATAAACAGATAGGATCCTGTATGCGATGTTAAGGAGACTTAAGGTTTCTGTAGTTGGCGCAGTTTATAGGGTCTGCTTTTTTCGTGGATCGGGCAAACGATGCTGAGGTTCCATTCTTCAAGCATACTTTCTTCCGACCAAACTTGCAGCTTAGTCTTGTAGGCAT
The DNA here is from genome assembly GCA_949824845.1 of Rhingia rostrata. Taxonomy (NCBI): domain Eukaryota; kingdom Metazoa; phylum Arthropoda; class Insecta; order Diptera; family Syrphidae; genus Rhingia; species Rhingia rostrata. The sequence goes on along the minus strand of OX463758.1, from coordinate 38,700,723 downwards.
CGTTCTTGGCTACGAGCAAATGTCGGCATTCCTAATCAAACCAGGGGTTTTTTGTTATTGGAAGCTAGAAACCTAGCACATCAGTTGGGGCTGTTCAAATGACTTGTTGGCATTGTTGCCATTGTTCTTCGACATTCGATGCTGGTGGTATGGTGTAAATCGAGAGATTATGGGATACGCGTTACGCGAAGGTCTTGGCGGTCATTTGCAATTGCAGTCTTTCGACATTAATTTGTTTCACAGTATTTCTTGATTGTTGTGGCGTGGTGGATATCCGCATTCTTACCTTGTCTGCAACAAGGTAGTGATCCAAGTCGATTATAGCTCCCCGGAATGTTCGGTCATCCAAAATACTGGATGCGTGCCTCTTGTCTATTGCAATTTGATCAATTTGGTTGACGTTTCGTTAATCTAGAGACCACCGTGTCCCCTAATGGATATCGAGGTAAGGAAACCGTGTGCTGGCTAAAGTGGCATTTCGTTCCGTAGCGAAATCAACTAGCCTTAATCCGTTACCAGACGTGTTGTCGTGTAGGCTATGTTTTCCGACAATACTGCTAATGATGTCTTCTCTTCCTACATTTGCGTTAAAATCTCCCACCGCGATTTTAACATCGTACTTCGGCAGTCGCTCATATGTTTTGTCAAGGAGCTCTTAGAAGCACTCCTTAGCTATAGCATCTTTTTCCTTTGTCGGGACGTGAACACATATAATCTTTATGTTAGCGAATTTGGCCTCGATGCGGATTGTTACAATGCGTTCGCTAATGTCTTGAAAACATAAGACTTCTTTCCTAAGCCTGGCACTTATAACAAATCCGCATCCGAATAGTCGCTGTTTCTGCTCACTATAACACGGTCCGTAGTAGATGTCACAGTTTTGCATCCTATTTTTGCCCGGCCCATCCCTTCGTATTTCCTCACCTTGCTTGCACCTCTCCTGTTTTCTGTTCTCACATTCCAGGTGCAGATGCGAACGTTATTTTCTTTTTTTGGTTTAGCAGGGTCGTCAACAAAATCAGTCCTTTTCGACTCTATGGGTTGCTTCGTAACAAATACTTTTTTTTCCATCTTTGGGTAGTTAACCCAAAGCACAACCCCAACCTGGAGGGCCAGTCCAAGGGCCAATAGGACACGGGACCATCACTATCCACTACGGGATTGAACGCTGCCTTTGGCCTTTCCGTGCATCCGCCACCATCTCTATTCAAATATGTCGAAACAGCTTGTCTAGGTTCGCCTGGAACAGCAGTTTTGTTGTTTTGTTTTTTTTTTGTCGTGTTATCAATACTCGCGCTTATCGTTTAGCAAGTCAAATCCGGTTGGATGAGACCAGTACCCGATGGTTGCCACTTGGAGGTTAAAAATAAGCACTAGCACTTGATGTGTAGTCAGAGTTACAACCACTGGGCATTTCCAAGTTAAAGCAAATCAGAGGCTACCCTCGTTCTACAACACCCAACTCGTTAGTTGCTCGCGAGTATTTTCGAACAAAACTAGCTAGGGGTATAGTCATCAATCGAAATTGACCGCCAAATGGCAGAAGTAGCATTCCTAAGTCTAACATATTCGGACAATAGGACATACAAATATGTCAGGGGTTAGGCTCCAAAAGACCAACGGCATCGCTGAATTCCGTAGTGGATACTGATGGACATATGTCTAGGTGTATCTAATATATTTGAGTTAGTCCTGCAGGTCGTGGGACTTATCACGGAAAATACCTTTTGTTACGAAGCAACCAAAAGCTATGGAAAGGACTGGTTACACGGCCATACTAAATGTAAAAGAAAAGCGACGTTCATATCTACACCTAAAATGTGAGAACATTAAACAATTACACATCTAAGCTGCTACGAATCCGTTCAAAAAGAGGACGAAAAACGTGTTATGCTGAGCAGTAATAAGGACTATTCGGATGTGGATTTGTAATAAGGACAGAAGTCGTATGACTTGAAGACATTAGCAAACGTTTTGCAAAAATGCTTACAAAGCCCACATTTGCCAATAGCCTTATTTACGCTCAAGCTACGACGAAGAAATGAGATGACATTGCTAAACCTTGTTTCTACCAGTTCCTGGACAATCTTATGAGCGACTTCTTCTAAAATTGTGCTGAAAAATTTTCTTCAAATGTAGGAAGATAATGCAATTGTTGGCAGTATATTTTTTGTGGATGGATGGATTTGCTATAGTCATCGGAATATAAGACTCCTATCTAAGTCTCGCGTTTATTATAAACCAAATAGTAGGTGAAACTACAGATGTCTAAGCCACCCAATCACGAGAAAGCTTACCAATGAAGTCGGTTAACGTACCGCTGGAAGATGCAGTATAGTGGACTAGTTTGATTCTACTTATCTAGATTATACAGAAAAGAAGAAGACTAGAAATAAAACCCAAATTGATATCCAATCCAATTATTCTGAACCGTCTTTTCATGCAAGATTATCATACCCTTTACAGCTTTTGATAATGTCCCTTATCAAAGTACACATTGCCACTATATTCTGCATCATCTTGCATCCAATCCCATCATTAGAGAAACCAAACAAAACCCCTCATTGAAACTAGCTATTTACTTCTAGGTGATTCCTGAAATAGACGCACCTGCTCACGCAGGAAACGGATGGGATTGGGGACCCAAACGAGGTCTTGGTGATCTTAGTCTCTGTATTAATCAGCAACCCTGGAGTTTCTACTGTGGTAAAATATTCCTCACTCACTCAAATCATAAATATCACTTCATATCGCCCACATGTAGGTGAACCCCCGTGCGGTCAACTAAACCCGAAAAACAACAACACCTACCTCATTCTGCAAAAACTCTACGAGGAGCTACTCAATCTGACAGGTCCCACCGACTACTTTCACCTGGGCGGAGACGAAGTCAACCTAGAATGCTGGGGACAATTTTTTAACGACACCGATTTACGGGAAATGTGGTGTGATTTCATGCTTCAAGCTCTAGGGCGGTGAGTATCAAACACAACCAACACTGTCTACTTGACTAAATAACCCCTTCCACTGTCTTCACATTCGGTTGCAGGCTTAAAATAGCAAACAATAACTCGCTACCGAAATGGGTTTCGGTGTGGTCCAGCGGCCTGACAAACACTAAATGTCTTTCGAAAAACCAATTTGCCGTGCAGGTTTGGGGTGGCAGTACATGGCAGGAGAACTACGATCTCATCGATAATGGTTTCAGTTTAATATTCTCTCATGTGGATGCTTGGTATTTGGACTGTGGATTTGGTAGTTGGAGAGCAACAGGTATGGATGAACGGTGGGTTGGAGAATGGCCTTGTGAAAAGTGTATTTTGTTACAGGTGATGCTGCATGTTCACCATATCGGACGTGGCAGAATGTATACAAACACAGACCGTGGGAGCGAATGCGTTTGGACAAATTTCGGATAAAACAAGTACGGATGCGATGATAAATGTTTTGCCATGAATTTATTTTGTTGACAATATGATGTTATTCAGGTACTTGGGGGTGAGGCTTGCCTATGGACGGAACAAGTCGATGAGGAGCAATTAGACAACAGATTGTGGCCAAGAGCTGCTGCTTTAGCAGAAAGGTAAGTCAATTATTTGTTGAAATTGGATGACTAAAGTTTGAAAATTTGTTTAATGATTGTGAGAGTTGGTTGAGGTTTTTGATTTCGCATGTAATTGACATGGGTTGACTTTGTAGTGGATTACCACATTCAGTTACACTTTTTAACTACAATGGGGTCATAGGAATATCTACAAGTAGGGCGAATTAAACAAATGGTTGGAGAAAATTATACATTTGCAAAATATGCGCAGGAATGTCTAAGAGAAGCGAAATAGCAATCAATTTTTGAAAGGTATTTCCTTGGTATTGTTGACCCAAAAGTTAAAATTGAAGTCATTGTCAAAAATTATCTACATTTATTAAAAACTTGATGAAACTTCGTTCTAAATTGTTTGGAAAATATTGAAAAATTCGAAGAGGGAAATGGGAAAATCTTGCATCATTTCTTTAATAAAAACATCCACACTGTCCATCACTTTCTTATGAAAATGCTTATAACTTGCTTTTCATTCAGCCACATACTATTTTGAGTAGTTTAGCAGGTCTCCAGTTGATCGCCTATGTTGTCGATACCTTATTAAATTATTCCTAGCAAACTAACAATCTCGACGTTAATTGCTTTCTCAATAGACTCTACCTTTGAAGAAAAAGGAATTCAGTTTCTCATTTTAGGTTAGGATCGGTGTATAGCTATTTTTCAGAAAATCCAATTTGTGCGCCCCAATTGCTAGGAATTGAAGTCTCTGTCGCCCGGAGTACTATTGTCCATTCACTCTATATGTCCTACCTGAGTTTTTTTTTTTTAAAATCCCTGTACGTTTTAAATGTATTGCCCACTGTCGGCGCCATATAAGCGGGATGAGATATTTTTCTCAAATCTTCCAAGGATTTCTTGACCCACTTTTAACACGATCCATGCTTCAGAGCCGAAGAGTAAGACTGGGATGATCAGGGTCTTATAAAGGATCACCTTAGTAGTTCGACTGAAGGCTTTACTACTGAATTGCCTTCTTAGCTCGAAGGAACGGCGGTTGGCAAGAGTAATTCTTCGGTTAACTTGTGACGAGATGTTCTTGTCAGAGTTAATAGCGGAGTTGGCTCCGTAGATAAAGTCCCGTACTAACTCAAAGTTATTACTTTGATGTTGTATGTCATTTCGTGTTGATAGCATATACTTAATCTTACCCCCATTAACAGCTAAACCATTTTTTGCCACTTCCTCTTCTATACAAGCAAACGTGGCTATGATATCACATCGGCTTGCCTAAACCTTTTTTGTCATCGAATGTGTCGGTCAGGTCGTTTCCGACCCTGCAGCTATATTCCTCCATCGTCATCCTACACAGACGGATGAGTTTTGGCGATAACCAAAACTAGACATGGCTCTGAATAGTTAGTCTCTATAATTTCTGTTATTTACCTTTGAATTCGATGAATAGGTGGTGGGTATCAATTTGAACTTCTTGGGTTTTTTGCGAATCCTTCGAAGTGTGAAGATTTAATCGGTTGTGAACTTCCGGGCCTAAAACCACACTGATAAGGGCGGTCAGTTTGTTGGTAAACGATTTCAGGCGTTCACATATTACGGCGGTTAGGATCTTCAAGGCGATATTGAGGGGACTTATGCCTCTGTAGGTGGCGCAGTTCCGCGGGTCTCATTTTTTTGTAGATCCGGCAAACGATGCTGAGGTTCCATTCTTCAGGCATACTTTTATCCGACCAGATTTGGCTTATGAGTTGATGGGTGGTACTTAACAAATCATCTCCGCCGGCTTTATAAAGCTAGGCGGGATGGCCGTGATTCCCTGCAGACTTGGTAATCTGAGTTTACATATTGCTATCCTCACTTCACTCAGTTCGGGTGGTTGGCAGTTTTCGCTGTCGTTGCCTGACAGCGGAATGATGTTCGTCATCGCCGTTTAAAAGTCTGCTGAAGTGTTTCTTCCATATTCTCCGTATCGACTGTGTCTCAACTACGATATTTCCTTGTACATCTCGACAGGATTCTGTTTGAGAATCGTATCTTTTGCAAAACTTGCGAACATCGTTCCTGTCTATATCCTCGATCACGCGCTTTATATATATCTAAAATGCCAGTGTTCTTCTCTTTTTCTATGCCTATAGAGCTTAGCCTTATAGGCCTCGTTCTTGGCCTAAGACCCATGAGTTTCTTGCTACTGGGCGCGAGAAACCTAGCACATCAGTTGCGGCTGATCTAATGGCTTTTAAGCATCATATTTCTTGGACATTTGATGCTGGTTGTATGGTATTAATCGAGAGATTAAGTGATACGCGTTGCGTAAAGGCCTTGGCGGTCTCTTGCGATTGCAGTCTTTCGACATTGATTTTTTTCACAGTATTTCTGATCTTTTGTGGCGTGTTAAATATCCGCATCTCGTTTTTACCTTCAGCTTTTCCTTTTACGTCTCATTTTTTTCTTCGAACATCTGTTAAGTTAAGAAATACTCATACTGAACAGGACTTGGCAATCTCTTGCGTTTGCAGACTTTCGACATATGCATATGTGTTAGCGTGGATGATATCCGCATTCTTACCTTGATTGCAACGAGGTAGTGGCCAGAGTCGATGTTAGCCCCTCGGATTGTTTGGACGTCCAAAATAGTCGATGTGTGTATTTTTCTATGTCAATTAGCCTAAGTACGTTGCTACATTTGGTTTCTGTTGATGTTCTCTCTTCCTACCTTTGCGTTTAAATCTCCCAGGAGCTTGTAGAAACTGTCCTAAGCAATGGCATCTATTTTCGCCGTCGGAGCGTGAGCGCTTATATTTGATTGTTACAATGCATTCGCTGATGTCTTATTATCCAAGTGTTACGCTCATAACAAGTCGGCATCCGAATAGAAGCTGCTTCTGGTCACTACATTACATATAGACCATAGTAGATATCATAGTTTTTCATTCCCCATATTTTCTGGATGGCAGTAATATCTGCATTTATTTATTTACCATGGACGTCAACAGTATAATCATTCCTCTTTGAACCTTTTGGTTGATTCGTAACAACGAGGTTTTCTGTGCTACCATCTTTGGAAAGTAAGGTCGATGAGTGTGAGGTCGATTAAAGTTTCTTGTTATAACAATTTGCAAACAAAAAACAACTCAAAGGATTTTCTTTTGTCTACCACGCGCTCAACATTAATGTTTATTGAATTATTTGATTTAATATTAAACGTCGGATTTTTAAATAATTTAACTGTTTTAATAAATCTTTAAACTGCTCCCATAAAAAATGTAAACAAAATCCAGTTTAATGGGTTATCCGCATATCCACACGTAAAAACTTGATTATATCAACTATCAAATCAGGGAGCGCCCTAATTAATTGCATTAAGATAAACTTGTTTACCATTGTACATAAATTGTTCGTACACATAACAAATCCTAACATTATTGTGAAATTTTCCTTTTCAGACTTTGGAGTGATCCAGATGACGAACACGACATGGACGCCGTCCCAAGGGAAGTATTTGGTAGAATGTCTGTATTTCGTAATCGTTTAGTTGAACTAGGTATCAAAGCTGAACCAATATTTCCAAAATATTGTGCTCAAAATCCAGGCGAATGTCTGTGACCTTATTAAAGAACAAACATGCGTACAGAAAATAAAAAAAAAAAATATTTTATTTCAAATTCCAAACAAAGTAATATAAAAACAAAAATAAAACACACACACAAAATGATAGTAAAATTCAAATTTATTTTCGTAATCGAATTGTTTCTGTTTGTTAACTAATATTAATAGTTTTTTTTTGTTTTAGTTTAAGGTAAAATCTAAAACATATATTAATATGAAATATCTTTAGTCTAATAAGAAACAGTAGGGTAACTTTTGAACTGATCAAATTATTCTCCGGTTTCCATAGATATCTACAACAGTACAGTAATAATCTCAGTTTAAAAAAAATTATACAATTAATTCTTTTCATAGAAATTACAGTGTTGTCGGATTTGCATTAGCGAGGTTATGGTTTTATGGTTTATGCTAATGTGTTGAGTCTGGCAGTAAAGGAATTGCAGAAAAGATGCTTGCGACATCGTTTTTCAAATTTATTATTTCCATTGTATATTTTAAATTAGTTGATTAAAAAATTTGCAACTGTTGAAAACCCAGGTCAAATAATATAAGCAGTTCTACGTTAAAGTGGGAATGATATCGTGATGCGTTATATAGTCTTATAGTTTTTTTTATTACTGCCCATACTTCGATGTAGATTTTTTCGTTATAATGTGCCAGCTAGTGGCTTTGTTTTCTTGCTAATTGTCTCAATATTGTTGTTATCGACAGTGACATTTTGTCCAACTCTGTGAGCCAACAATACTTTCTTTGTTGATATCATATAATATTGTCTTGTACGCAAATAAAGAAATCGCACAATAGCGCACCTTCTTCTCTGAATCTGGTACAGGTTTGGAAAAGTTGAGATGAGTTATTTTCAAACTGCTTTATTTACCTCGGGCCATGAATGCTTTCATCATACGTGGCCTTAAAATAGATGAAAAGGTGATGCGTCTCGACTAGAAATTCGTTGTTATTTTTCAGAATCTGATATGTCCGAATAGTGTGTTACAGAATGATTATAGAAGTGAACACATTACGCTCGTTAGAATCAAATATAACATATAGCTGGGATATGCCTTGTAGTCTGTGGAAGAGATGGGATCTCATTTCTTTTATTCCTTTCTAGACTTGTTTGATGATTTGGTACTTAACACTTTTATGGCCACATGCTCCTGTTAATGGTAATCCTTCAGGTCTTTTGATGGTTGGGATAGCTCCTTATATATTGGTGGAGTTTTATCTATTCGTTGACTTAAGGCGGCCATTTTCTGATGATTAGGAAAAACTAAAACACTTCATATACATTTCAAATATATATAATTCATTATTTAAATTTTGGCTTAACTACTCTTAGTCTTATTTTGCTTTGAAAAATCCAACAAAAAAATATCATAAAAATATACTCACATTAATCAGATCCACCATTAAAACAATTACAGTATGGGGATGGATGCTTGCTACTGTTTGAAAAATAGTGCCTTATCGCGCACAATTTTTTTAACACGTAATGCAAGCTGCATCTACGAGCATAGATTTGCCACAGCATGTAATATGCATCCACGGGCTCATCATTTAGTGCATTTGTTAGTAGGACATAACAGAATATAGAAGTTTTTAAGTTAAATTATACTAACAAATCAATAAACGATGAGAATTACAATTAAGCTGTATTAAACAGAAGACAATTTTACGGACACTTGTTACGTCTCTAGCATACAATTTAGCAGAGTGTTTTTTAAACTACTTTTACTAACAAGCCGTTCAATTACATCGTTATTTTTATTGTAAACCCTACTCATGCGTCTAATAGCCTCATGCATACCACAATTGTGTTTATTTAATCTACACAGGTTATAGGAACCTCCCCACTTAAAAGATCAGGAGCATCTATTTGTCCTGATAACAATTTGTGTAAGAAAACCATATCATTGTTAAGTCTACGTTGAAACAGAAGCAACAACTGTAGTAATTTAATTCGACACCTATACGGAGGTAAATTGTGTGCATCATCACACGGAGGTCCTCTCAAAGCAAATGTTATGAATTTACGTTGGACTGGTTCAATTCTATTTGAATGAACTTCATAGAAGGGTTTCCAAACTTGTGAGGCATACTCCAAAGGAGGGCGAACTAGACAGTTATTGAGCAAAAGGGTGACATAAGGGTCATTAAACTCTTTTGACCACCTTTTTTAAAAATCACAACATAGAGTTGGATTTATTGACAATAACCCAAGATCCCTACAACTGTCTACACGACAGAGATTGTGCTCGGACAGACTATAATTAAAATTTCATGGAACAAGATTTCGTGAAAATGTCATATGCAGACACTTAGTAGGGTTCAAGTTAGAACCATTTTTAAGACACCATATGGTAAAACTATTAAAATCCGTTTGTAGCGAAAGCGAATCGTTTAGATCTCCTACCCATTTGAAGATTTTCATGTCATCAGCATATAACTCTCGAATACAAGCTCTTGCACCGTTAATAGCATGTATAAATAATATGGGGCCTAAATGACTATCTTGGGGTACTCCAGATTGGGCAACAAAAGGGTTGGACTTAGAACTTATAAATTTTACCTGATAAGTTCTCAATGACAAATATGATTGAACCTAGTTTATGAAACCTGGAGGGGGAATCCATACAAAAAATTATGACATTATGTGATAACAGGTCAAAAGCTTTGGAACAGTCAGTGTACATACAATCGACTTATTTTTTATTTTCCAAACTATTGGAGCAATGATGCATAAATGTTTGTGAGATTTGTGACAGTCTATCGTTTTTTTACAAAACCATGCTGTTCTTTACAGATACTGTTTTGAGAAAGGATGACCAATTTATCACAAATAATATGTTCGAATAGCTTAAGCATACAGGATAGTTTGAGATAGGTTTATAATTGGAAATATCTCCTCGCACACCTTTTTTAAGAACTGGTGTAATAAATGCATTTTTCCTCTTAGTTGGGAATACTCCTGTGGCAACAGAGCTTTTAAACATATACTTATGATATGGCAGAGAGCATCGTTGCATTGCTTTACGACTACTGATGGTATTCCATGGGGCCGTGCAGAACAGTCATTATTTAATAAAGAGATAAATTTAAGTATTTCTATGATTATGATTTTTTATGCAGCTTGTTTGCTGTAAGTCAAATGATAAAATGTTATCAAGCAATTAAAGTTCTTGTTGTGCAGAGTCTTCTGATGGTATGGGTGCTCTGAAGTTACCCATGGTATGTGTGGTAAGTTGAAATCACCGAGCAACAAAATAGTACTTTCACAACAAAACCGATAAATGCAGAATGTTGGCTTGCGTAATGGTACTTCATTAGAAATCAGAGGGGGTGCACGACTGATGCCTACGCAACGTTCTCTTTCACAGTGAGTTGCACATTAGATCAAATACCAAGCATGCAATTATCCGTTGTATGGATTTTCTCGAAAAAAAATAATTATCCAGTTTCGTTGACACTATTAGTATGTGTTAAGTTTAATCAAAATCGTTAGCGCCCTTTTCGAGAAAATTGACGTTATTTAAAATTTTATTTGGAAGGTACCGTTAATAAAATGGCTGGAAGTAAAAAAATGACGGAGAATATTGATCATAATAGTTAAAAAAAAATTAACGAAAGTCAAATTTTTACCTAAATCGGGTCCACTCTGCGTCGGGCTTGTAAGCATTTGTACTTTAAAGTGTTTTTCTCATCTCTTTGAATGTTTTTAGAGTGAGTTGAGTTGTTTGTCTCTGAAATAAGAGTCCCGGACTCTTATTTTAAGCTGCGGTACTCATTTATATGCGTGTACTTCCACTAACTTTATGTGCCGCAGGAAGGAATTGCTTACAACATAATGTTATTTTTTATGAATGATCCTCTTTCTCATTTACGCAACATAGGTATACGTATTTGAATATAAGCTGTCACCTGTTTAATGTGTGGAAATTAGCGTTTCACTTTCAAATCATCTGTTGAACTGGTCATTTAATAAGCGTGTTTTTTGTTCTTAATCTATAGGCTTAGATAGCAATGAGAACAAAATCTAATTGGTGATTTGGCACCACTGAAACTGAAACACGTAATTTTTACCGTGTCATATATTTTTTTTCACATAAAATCTAGTTTTTATTCACTTTAACTACTCCTACATTAGGCCCGTTTTTTCAGTGCGATATCATCATAGTTGCGGGATTAAACTCGAGTTAACCCGAGAAAGTAGTTTTCAACTCAATTTAAATCCAGAGTTAACTTCGAGTTAACCCAGCAAGTTTGGTGAGTTAACCCTGGGACTAAATGATTAGATGTTTTTCACAGATGATAAAATACCAAATAAGCACTCATTTTCAATTCCATTTGTGTGGACATTTTATCAAATTTTTGAAAACTTAATACGTGTACGATATATTTAAATTAAGATCCCATCGACTCGAAACTGTTTTAAATATTCAGTTGGACTGTTGGATTTGTAAGATCGCGACAAAAACATTTTCATATGTTAGGGGAAAAATAAACCAAACAGCTGATAACTGAGCAGATTGCAGATTCTATACATTTCGATAACTTTTTGACAGCTCTGTTAACTCTGGGTTAAATCAGAGTTAACTCAGCACTGAAAACCTGGCCTTATTGTAATGTTTTGATTTTAGATTCACAGCAAATATAAAAATATGTTCATATCATATTATTTAATAAAACATTGATTTCCCACCTAATTTGCAGTGTATTCTTACCGAATGAGATACCGGCAGCCATTTTACCATTTTTGACAACCCTTTTCGATAACAATAAAAAAAATAGATTTGGTAGCACAATTTTTTATCCAGGCTTCGTTAAACCTATATAGGCTAAGTTGTTGTTGTATTTTACACGTAAACTGTTTTCCAACCCTATATCGATTTGAAGTAAAGAGAAAAAAAAAACACGGCTAATATGAAAAATGGGGATGCTAACATTTATTCGACATACATAAAGCCTTTGCAATAAAAAATCAAATTATAACTCATCTTTCTTAGGTAAAAATATTATATATATTCTTATACTTATACAAATTTTATGGGAGCATTTCCATTATTCTATTTTTTGTAAAATTTAATGTTTATTATTTATTTTATTATCTCAAACCTCTATAAACACGATAGCAAATGTCGAGTATATATAATCGATAACAATAGTAAAAGCTTTAGGATTTACTTAAAGTATGTCTCCTAAAATTGTTCTCCATTTCCCAGGTGGTTATCCCAAAATAGCAATACATATTTCGAAGGCTGTCGAAATTGAGTTATCGCTTTTGGAAATAACTCCATAGATTATATTTCATGCCTTTTTACCATTCAGAACGTTCTTCTTCTTTTTGAATTCTTTGCACACACAAGCAGACTCATTAAACAAAACAAAATCTCTTTTCTTGCTTTGAATTATTCACACATATGTATAGGTGGCCTCATTAACCTACACCAATTTTTTTGGCAACACTGTACACCATTGCATACACTTTTTTATTTTTTTAATGTAGTCAAGTTTAAGATTCCTCTTCGCAAAATGCAAATTAGATATCAAATTATTATAATTAATTTAAAAAAATGTTTAATCAATATGCTGTTATTTTAAAAAGTAAACATTATTTAGGTCGGTAATTAATACTTTTTATCAAAATAATTTGATGCATATATTACCTATTCCATTTTAATTATACATAAAATCGTCCACATTCATAGGCAAATCATTTTAAATAACCTCCGTACATTTTATATTATTATTCGTATTTAAATAAAAATACATAATACCTAATTATTTATTTTATTTAGTCAAACAATCTATATATATTTTTTTTTATAAACAATAGACTCCTAAATAATATAGACTACATATAAATATACATTTTTATAATTTTGTATATACAATTTGCCGACATAAAAAAATAAAAATCTTCTTTGTGCTAATTACCGGTCCAAGTAATAATGTAAGATTTCGTATATTTAACTTAAAAACGTTTTAAAAATATGTATATATATTAAGCTTATGCATTCTAATAGCAATGACGCCGTCTCTAGACCGACAAATTTAGGAAATGATTTATGGCAGTCCTTTTTATGAAATCGATGATCAAAAATTATATTTTTTAGTCTTCCAATACTTTTTTATATTCAAGTTTTAGGTCTAGAGAAGCGTTATATTTTGTATTATTATTATTATTCTTATAATTTTATTAATATGCAAAGTTATATGTTTTACTTTTCTTTATGGATTTTAGAAATTAGAACTTGGATAAAGGGTGTTAAGTGACTTCCCCTCAATATTGGATTGCTTGTGCATCTTGTACTCTTCTCGTTACCTAAAATTACAACTAGACGGTGTTTCCTGGTCCTTCCTCATCGCAATCTAGTCAATGTAGACACATTGTGATACCCGTAGGAAGGCTTACGTGTTTGAAGCTCCTTCTTTGTTATCATGTCCAATTAGTTTTTTGCTATTGCTGTTGCAAACCTGAGAAGAATGAAAAAGAGAATTCGGGTAGATTCGTCGCTGAAAAAGTTTTTTCATACAGTTATTTTTCCTTTTTTTTGTTGCTTTCGCCAAGTGGAGCGTATCCTCGTGTGTTTTTTCATCACTGTAACCTCTACAGAGGTCATCATCTATAACATGCATTTTCAATCCATGACGTTTTAGTATGTAAAGTACGCACACCCTTTTTATAGTGGGCAAACTATCGATGAATTTGCAGTTTCTTTGCTAGAAGTTTGTCTTTATAATTGATAGACGGAGAGGTAATTCCAGCTAAACTTGGTGAATATACTAGATATTCTGTCTCACACATGGTGGTCACATAGTGTCAGTTTCACGTTACCAGCTCATTCGTAGTTTCATTTAGTACCCTATATGCTCCTGAGGCCACGAAACCAGCAGAGCTTAACAAGTGTTCAACGTCTAGAACGTACATCTCTTCGCGACATTGCATTTGGACAGTAGTCGATAAAAACGGTAATAACACATCGCCTTAGTGACTTGTATTTTAATATTTGATCATTTAAGTTTTTTGTGAATACTTTTGTAAAGTGCTAACTTCTATTCTACTTCACTTAGTGGTACAACTTTTGTTACAATATATAAAATCTATATTTTAAGTAAGGTGGCGAACCCACCCCACAATCTTAAAAAAAACATGTAGTTACGTTCTTGTGTCACTAAGGCCACGATCATTTTGTGGAGACTTTGGCTGCCTCTGTTACTGCAAATATGAGTCGTCTAGTTGCACTTTTTTGAAAATACTTCCACTCTAACTACGTTGATATTGACGGGATAATATGGTGAAAAAGTTGACCAGAGCTCTAAGTCCATTTAGAAAGTTTTTGAAAAGTTCCCTAAAAACACCATAAAATATGTTCCAAATAAATATGAATAAGTCAAGTCCTTTTAAACACTCTTTAATCCATTCCTAGGAGATCCCTAATACCTATTTTAAGTATGTACCAAATTGCAATTTATTATTTATATAGCCAAACAAATCAAAGTAAACAACAAGAAACATATTTCTTATTTGAACAAAATGTAAACATAGACTAAATTATATACGCAAACATAAATATTTTATATATCTATTAATTTATTACCAACAACAACAAAACAAACATCTTTTGCATAACTTTCAAACTTGTACACGCACATTTTAAAAGTTTAACATTTCCATATTAGAGTTTTTAGATACACGATTTGAGGTTAATTCTAAGAGATGTTATAAACTATAACTAAAGAGATAAACAAATGAATGTAAAACTTAATTTAAGAATGTTTCTTTGAAATGTTTTTTGTTTTTTTTTTATTCATGGCATCAATTGTGTGCTGCTAGATATTTTATTAATATAAATATATAAACATATATACCATACAAAATATATATGAATTTTTGAGTGATACCATGTGACCTTAAAGTAATATTGTAAAATAAAATGGTTATTTAAAGTATATGTATAAATTAAACAGGAAATGAAATTAATAAAACACAAGAACAACAAATGCCCATTTGATATTATAGAACAAACCGTTAGATAGATAGGTTTAAAAATTGTTTATAAAACACAAAAGTAATGATTATTATTGAGTAAAAATAAAAACAAAATTATATATGTATATATATTGTGAAGTTTTTTTGTAATGATTTTGAAAAGAAAATAAATATTTATAAAACAAGAACAAAGTAATTAATAAAAAAAAGTAAATGTAGTGGTAGACTAGGATAAGTTTATAAGTTTATTTCAAAACTATTCGAATATTATTTTGATTTTCATGTTTAATTTTATAAATTGTACTTAAAGCAGTTTTTCTATGCAATACAATTGTTTTCCCTTTCTATTTACACTAACACGTAGATAATATAGAATTTTATTTTGTAATAAATATTTTTCTTTTAATTTAAGAAAATACCTTTGTAAATAAGCTAAACCTATATTTCACAACAAATAGATGAATTTGTAAATAAAAATCTAATAAATTCAAACTTTTTTATTATTTGGTTGGTTAGACGTATATTAGATGATATTACATCTAGTTCCTCTTGAGAAACACCAAAACTCCTCTTGAAGTATTCCTAAGCAGAAATCAAGAACAATTCGGTTAAAATTAAACATCAGCAGCCTTACGAGATACGCATACAGAGTGTTGTTGCGAATCGTAATCAACAAACATCAGTTAATCTGGTTACTATTTAACTACGTTTTATCGAGTTGGTTAATTTCAGCTCCTATTTGAACGCGGCATATGAGACCAGTTTTATTTCTACTGCATCTACCATCTGGTTGAAAATAGTTATAAGCTGACAAAGGATTTTCGTATAATTTTAGTTGTCAGATGGCCATTACATAAAAAACTATAAGGAGGTACCATTTGTGAAAAATATGCAAAACAAATGTTTATACTTTTTTCTAACCAACTAGGCTTACTAGGAAGCTTTTTTAAAATCAGTTGCCCGCCATATTATGTAAATTGAAAGGAACCCCATAAACCCACCATTGAATTCCAATTGCATCTGACGTATAACCAACACGTCCTACTCAGCGCTCTGGTTAGCTGTGTCTATGACTGCTGCTATTCGACCCCCATAGATGTGAATTCAGAATTACGACCAGTGTTATTTGATTACTCGCACAGTTCTTTTCCTTGGGTTTCTGTTGAGGGGCTCAGTGGCGCAATGGTTAGTGCGGTGAACTGCCGCGTAGTAGATCTGGGTTCGGTTCCGCGCCGTAGCAACACCTTAATGATTTTTCACTGGACCTCCTCTTGTGATGATCTGGCAAATCATCCTAGTGGTATCAATTGTCAAGAATGGCTTATATCAACTTAGCCGTTCAGATTCGACATAAAACAGGAGGTCCCGCCATCGTGCAAGAAGTACACACGCACACATTAATGGTTGTGTTAAAGCTATGCCCTGGGCACTGACAAGCCTGTTGCCCCAAAAATTTGTATTTGTATTCTGTTAAGAAGATTTTGGTTTAAAATATTTGAAAAAAGTTTTCAATGGTAAGTGTTATCGTAGAGATCTTGTTCCGATGTTTACATTTCTCTTAATACGTGGAAATTGCATCAAAATTCAGTTACAAACTTGTGAGTTGTTTTCTTTTTTAAGAAAAAGTTTATTTACGTAGGTTTGCGCGTGATCGTGACTTTACGTGTATTTTTCAAAATTTTTAATTTTCTCTTACAAAAAAAAAGAATTGTTTTCGTAAAAATTTCCGATTGTTTCTAACGGCGTTTTTCATTGGTAAAAAAATCAATCTTTTTTTTATCTAGATCTGTAAAAAAAACTTCTTTTGATAGTGTTGTTGTGTTCCATTGGGCAAAAAATAGTTTTTTTTTTGATCTCAGATCAATTTTGCAGATCTAGATTTTTCGGCAGATTTACTAAAATGCACTAACACTTATACAAATGATAGCTGCCAGTGTGACAAGGGTGATTTTCGTTTTTATTGAGATTATTTCGGTTGTGAAAAACTATTATTAACCATTAAAACTGTGGCTGTACGATGTGAAATATAAATTAAATGAAAAACAAACAACCTACACTAGCCTCACAGACGCGAAATCACAACAATACAACCACAGAAAAAAATCAATCTGAAATCGTGTTCCATTGGTAATCAAATTTCGTATCAAAATCCAGATTTGTCAATGGAAAACGCTATAACATTGCGATGATAGCGGAACACAAAAATTTATTTTTGTGTTTTTTTTTTTGGAATTCCGTATGTATATCCGTTATGGAACTTCGTATTCAGGGTTTGTTTGGTCATAATTTTAGGCCATTTTTTTACTTTTTGCAACTATATTAATAACGGTGCCTGCCAAATATTCTCAAAAACAAATATAACGATTTTGATTAAACTGTATATGTATATACTATTAGCATATAAGTTCCAACAAAGATGCATAACCAGTTTATTCAAGAAAATCTATTCAACTGGTTCTTGCGTTTATGCCGTATAAAGAAAATTGTCAATTTCGCGCAAACTATTTGGTCAAATTGAATGAAATTGAATTTATATACTACTATTTACGTTTGCGAAAATTCCACATAATAAACAGAATTTTAAGTTTTGACCAATAACGGAAAATCATTATTATTCACATACACACCGATTAATTCAATTTTCGGAATATACGTATAATCAGCTTTCGACATTATTTTTATAATTTCAATATTCAAAATGAATATTACACAATAATTTTGGCAAAATTATTTAAAACTTCAAACTCTCTCATTCTTGGCATTTTATCTAACGCCTGTGAAAGAAAAAAGTTGTTTACGACCCAGTCGTACACCCACACTTCGATTATAAATAAATTAAATAAAAGTTTGAATCTAAAAAAAGGATGGTAGCCCTACATAAAATTCTTTTAGATTTTTGCTAATTTAAAATGATAACTACGGAAACCCTGTAAGAGCTTTTGTTAGAAAAGCACCTTACGGAAAACGAATGAGTGCGAATGAGAGACAGACAATCCTATCTTCCTTGTACTGCCAATTTATGTTGGACAGAGTAAAGGTTATCTAGTAAGCGGTAAACGGCCATAATTGGATTAGCCTTTCATTTGTTAAAAGAACCGGTAGCCGGAAGTGATGAATACGGCCACATGCTACGTCGATTGAAAAATACCTATGACATGTATAAATGCTTCTATTAGTGATTTTTAATAATTTTTAATAATAATACAAATTTTCGCATAATTTCAGGTGCAAGATCTTTTTTTTTGTAGACAAGTAAGCAAAAAAAGAGTCAATTTTTAAACATTTCTATAGAAAAGTACCCACTAATTAGAATTACTTCGATATCAAATAAGCAGAAAACGTTCGAAAATATAATAGTAGTTATTTCGTTATATGAGTCGGAAACTGGAAGTGATCAATTTGACTATATTCAACGTCTGTTAAAAAATTATCTATGACATGAACAATACCAATATTAATGATGGTAAATCCTTAACGAATGAGCTTTTTCAATCATAATATTTTGACCTGACAAGCCGTACCGTAGTTGGCGATAAATTGACAATTTTCTTTATATGGCCTAAATGAAAAAAAAAAATCCGCTAATATTTGTATGCAGCTTCTTTGGAACTGCTGTTTACCGTTGCCGTTAATATAATGGCTAAAAGTAAAAAACTAACCTAGAATAATGACAAAAAAAAACGTCGATACAAAGTTTGAAGAAAATCAGTCAAGCCCTTTAGGCTGGTGAGACCATTACAGAAACCCTTTTTCTGGTTTCGCTATAGAGGTCGAAAATTTTCACGATAGAAATATCTATCTCTATGTAAAGTTGAGAGATATTAAACGGTTACAATCGGCGAATAGTTGAATTCCCTTATATTCCCTTATAACATTAAATTATCACCAAAAAGTATGTGCTTGGTCAAAATGAGCTATAGACGAATTGTTCATAGTATTGTTTTCGAAATATTTTAATCGAACTTTTTTTCTATTTTTTTAATTTACCAAAAATTGGGCGTGGCCAAAAACTTTATAAAAAAGATATATAAAAAAATACGATTGTTTAATATGTGTATTTAAAAAAAAAATTTTAACTGTTTGGCCAAAACAAAGAAAAGTGGACGTGGCTGCTGACATTTTTAAATGTCTGCTGCTACATTGTTATTTTTTTTTACGTTGGCAACACAATAATATTAAATAGCACAAAATTCAAATTTTTCGTGAATTAGGAGACTGCTTTTAGTTATATATTTGCACACGCTCCTAATGAGGAACGAGGAGAAATTGTTGTATTAGTAATTGTGGAAGACTTCAATAGTAAGTACATAGATCACTATAAATATATATATATTAAAGATTTTCTAAATTTAGCCTTAAAACAAAAATCGTTCACAATAATTTTTGGAAAAGACTTGGTATGCATTTATCCCTATCTGATAGGAGTTAATTAGTTTTGACATTAAGTTTATAATACAGAGCACTAATTTAGATTCGGCCTGTCCGACAAAGCAGAAAAAGTGTAAACGTTTTTAAAATCCACCAACTGCTACGTCCACATATCGTATTTTTTTTATTTCGTCCATTTAAATATTTTGAACAATCCACTTTTTGGAAGCGTTTTCGGTAAAATTTAAAAAAATCGAAAAAAAGTTTGAAAACAGTAATTCGAAAATAACACTATAAACATTTAGTATATAGATCATAGACCATAGACCAACTTTTTGGGGCATTTTATAAAAAAAAAATTGTAAAACCTATTTCCTGTAGAAAAGCGTCCTGTTTTGTCAAACTATAAGAGAACAAACTTTTCTGAACAACATGTGGTGACAATGTCATTTTCTATATTTCATCACCATTCAATTTTAGGATCGCCCACTTTTTGATGAAGTTTAATTTAAGGATATAATAGGATACTGTAATACACGATTCGCACAGCCGATTGAAACCTTACAAAGAAAAATGTACTGCTTCGTGAAAATTTTCGACCTCTAGATTTGACTCATTTTATCAATATGATGATAGCCAACCCTAAAAAATGGTTTTTGAACCTTGGTCCAGTTATCCAGTTTTTAAAGCCTTAATTACAAGATATGGATGGATGTGATCAAAATGTAATTTTAAGAAGAGGATGCCACATGCCATACAGCCAGGGACACAATTCAATTACTACATGGGTCATTTTTAAATCGTGTAATTGGCACCAACATAGCGACATAGCGCCATTTTACTTTTTTTCCTTTGGGTTTTTTGAAGTCAAAGGTCTATGTAAACAATCCCACGACCACCAACGCAACGCCTTGAAAAAGGAAACTGGCGGTGTTTAATGAAATTCACCTATATTTATACGAAACGTTTATAGGAGTTTTTAATAAAAGACTACGTAGCTTTCAAGCAGTGGCGTCCATTTATCCGATGTAATATTTAAAAATCAATTCAAAAACTAAGCTTCCTAATTAAAATTCCATATTCTCTATCTCTATCAAAAATCATTTTGCATGAATTATGAGACACCCTTTAAGCTTTCTTATAAAGCAATCGAGACATATATTCAACAATTTACAATATCTAGAATCGGCAAACTACAGCCTCACCTGAGAAAAGTAGGTGTATATTATAGCTGTGTGGCTTATTGCTTATTACACAAAAATGGTGCCAACTACAGAGACATAAATCTCCTCACTATCAACTACAAGATCCTATACCTATATGTATAGGAGCTTAAGCTTAGTCTGTCGTCGGTATTGTGTTTTTTAATGTATGTGCTTTAATGGAAAGGAAATTTAGAGTGGACGTTTGCAATGTTCGTGGTTTAAAGTCGAATCTTTTTTCTGCATACGCCCACATTTGTAAATACAAACCAGCTGTTTTGGCACTAAGTGAAACACAGGTGGGGGTGAATACTGACTTATCAGAGTTAACCCTACCTGGATATAATTTAGTGCCTTTATTCTTTTCTCACCGCGGTCTCGCCATATATATACGTAGTGACGTAGCCTACCAAATTCAAAATCAATACGGCCAATGTTCCAATCCGGAATTTAATTTTATATGGCCGAAATTCCATGTCCGTAGGCATTTAATCTACTACTGTTTCATTTATAGAAGCCCAAACCTTGACAGTAATTCAACCCTTAACGAGTTTGATGCACTGTCCGACTCCATCTCTAGAATTGTATCCCTGCATCCTCACACTGAAATCGTCATTGCGGGCGATTTCAATGTACACAATTCTACGTGGCTTCAACATTCTGGACAGACAACACCCGAAGGAAGGTATGTTGAGATCTTTGCTGAGGTAAACAACCTAACCCAGCTTGTAAATGAGCCGACACGCATACCGGATATTAACAGTCAAGCCGCCAACACCCTGGACTTGTTTCTTACCTCTCACCCTGATAAATACATCATCAATGTATTATCGCCTCTAGGTTCGTCAGACCACTGTATCATATCAACAAATTTCTCGTACTCCAACCACACAGTAAAAGAGCAAATTCCCAAAAAAACCGTATGGCAATACGAGAAAGCCAATTGGGAAGCATTAAACAGTTTTTTTAGGAATTTTAACTGGTCATTATGTTTCCTCGATAGTGACGTGGATGCTGCTGCTGATATGATATCAAATATCATTCTCTTTGGTATGAGATCTTTTATTCCCAACAGAATTAAGAGTATCAGACCAAAGGCAAAAGGGTGGTATGACTTGAGCTGCAAAGAAGCTATCAGGTTGAGAGAGACAAACTTTCGGTTGTACAAGACCAACCCAACAGAGGAAAACCGAGCAAAGTTCAAACAAGCCAGAAATGACTGTAATGCCCATTTAAAGCGTGTCAAATTCCTCTATGACCGAACGTTGAGGCAAAAAATTCTACAATGTCCCAGAGGTAGTAAAAACTTTTGGTCATTTGTTAAAAACATAAAAAATTCGGCATCAACATCAATTCCGACGCTCATTCACAATGACATTCCAGCTGTCAGCTCTTTAGACAAAGCCAATCTGCTGGCTGCGCATTTCGCAGCCAATTCTACATTGCCAGATTGTGTTCAGTCTCCTCCTGTACTTGAGAACGTAGATCATTCTATGGGACAAATTCACTTTCGTACTCGTACAGTTGCAAGAGTTTTATCTGATCTTGACATACATAAATCCGCTGGTCCAGATGGTATATCCCCCATCATTCTGAAGAGGTGTTCTTCTACGCTAGCAAAACCACTGCGTAAGCTTTTCTATCTATCCTACTCATCAGGACTCTTTCCGAGTAGATGGAAAACAGCATTTGTCCAGCCTGTACCAAAAAAAGGCGAATCTTCTTCTCTCTCCAACTACCGTCCAATTGCACTTACGTCCCTTCTTTCCAAGGTCATGGAAACGCTGATAAATCGTCAGCTTATGAAATATCTCGAAACACGAAAACTTCTCAATAACCGGCAGTATGGTTTTCGCAGCAACAGGTCTACTGGTGATTTGATGACATATCTCACCGAAAAGTGGAACCAATCAA
Source organism: Rhingia rostrata (assembly GCA_949824845.1). NCBI lineage: Eukaryota > Metazoa > Arthropoda > Insecta > Diptera > Syrphidae > Rhingia > Rhingia rostrata. The sequence continues at coordinate 38,678,090 of OX463758.1, read as the reverse complement.
TTCACCATGGTGGCGAAAGCAAGATTGTTGCGCTTGATATTTCAAAGGCATTTGACAGGGTTTGGCATCAAGCCCTTTTGTCGAAAATGCGTGCATTTGGAATCGACGAAAAACTTCTTCTATGGATTAGACATTATCTTTCGAAACGTTCAATTCAAGTTGTTTTGGATGGTTTCAAGTCTGTAACCCACCAAATAAATGCTGGTGTCCCTCAAGGCTCAGTTTTGTCTCCGACTCTCTTCCTCATTTTTATAAATGATCTCCTGTCTGCAACTTCTAATCCAATTCATTCCTTCGCTGATGACAGTACCCTCAGCTTCTCATATTCGTTTACAGGTCCTCGTCCCTCACCTTCGAACGTGGACTTTAAACGCTAAAATATGTTAAGCTCATTGAATTCCGACCTTGACAGCATTATCAAATGGGGTAAATCTAATAGAGTGGAATTCAATGCTTCCAAAACACAATGCTGTCTTCTGTCATTAAAGCGTAACCAAAATCTAGAGCCATTATCCATGAATGGCACTTACGTCGAAGAAACCGAAAAGCTTTCCATGCTAGGTATGTGTGTTAGTAACGACTTACGTTGGAACGATCACATATTCGAAGTTGCTTAAAACGCAGCGAAATGTCTAGGTTTCCTAAATCGATGTAAGAAATATTTCACCCCCTCTGATCTGGCCACAATATATAAAGCGTTTATACGCCCAAAACTTGAATTCAACGCCCATGTCTGGTCAGGTGCACCAAAATCAACATTGCACCTACTAGATAGGATTCAAACACGTGCGAAAAAACTTATAGGAGACATAAGAATAGCGAACTCCTTAGTTTCGCTTGAACACCGTCGAAACATCTCCTGCCTTACCTTGTTTTATCGCTATTTTAACAACCAATGTTCAAATGAAATAGCCAGCTGCATTCCTCCCATTCAACAATTCAGCCGCAATACTCGTTATGCAATGAATGCAAATCAGTTTACCCTCAAGCCTATCTTCGGACGTACGCTGAAATATAGAGATTCATACATAAACCGAACAACACGAATGTGGAATGCTCTACCAAACTCTGTTTTTCCTCTCCATTATAACTTACAGACATTTAAAACCAATGTGCATCGGTATCTCCTTTCTTCTTATCCCTAATTTCCTTAACGCCCGCACTGTGCTAAAACATATAAAGGGTATTCATAACCCCTTGAGTGCGCGCAAATTATAAAAAAAAAAAAATATGTGAATACCTGAACCGTTAAGCAGGAATCTGATCAGCCCTTATCTGTGTGGGTTTAGGCCAAGAAAGTCCATAACTGATCAAATTTGCTGTCTAGTTGTAGTATACCGTCTAAAATAGTCCATCTGTGTAGTAGGACATTGGATAATTCTCGCTGCTCCGTCAAGCGCGGAAACGACCCCACCAAAACATTTGACACCAAAAAAGAATTAAAGCAAGGCGATGAATTGTGATGTGATTTCTTTAATTTATTTTTGGAAAGATTGTGCAAAACTCTGGAGGCAACACCAGAGGAAAAATCTTCCATAGATCGATGCAACTATTGATATGATGATATTGACATTATTGGTCGGACTCAACGTGATGTCATAGTCACATTTGCTAATATTGAGAAGAAAGCAGCAGAAATGGGTTTAGCTGCAAATGAGGGTAAGACTAACAAGAAAAGACACACAGCATCGACGAATTGGACAGAACATAACCATTGAAAGATATATTACTTTGAGGTAGTACGTGAATTTATATACCTCGGCTCCGATATTAATTCTGACAACAACATCTCGGGCTCTGTGGCGCGATGGTTAGTGCAATGATTTGCAGCGCAGTAGGTATGGGTTCGATGTCCAGTCGTAGTAACAACTTAATAATTTAGCACTGGTCCTCCTCTCGTGATGATCTGAAAAATCATCCGAGTAGTATCAATTACTAAGAAAAAGCTTATCTCAACCTAGCCGTTCGGAGTCGTCATAAAACAAGAGGTTCCGCCATTTTGCAAGAAATACAGACACACAAATATTTGTGAGAAAGCTAAACCCTGGCTACTAACAAGTCTTTTGCGCCAAAATTTTGTAGTTGTATTTTTTTAACCACACCTCGTCAGAAATTAAACGAAAAAATACTTTTGCCAACCGCTGTTTTTTTGGGCTAAGAAGGTAATCTGTTGTAAAGCTCACACTCGAACTACTGAAATCCTGTCATTTTGTTCGTTTTGAGCGAAGAAATCCTCGGTCCGTTGACGGGGCACAGAAAAGAAGATTAAACCAAGCTGTACAGCTTTATAATCCTGGTCAAAACAAAACCGCATTGGACTTGTAGAGCCTTCGACCTCGACTTAAGTGGTACGCACAAGTTTAAACCGATCTCATCCAACTTGAAGTGCGCAACTGGAGACACTTAGTTAAGGACCGGGCTAATTGAAGAGGCATTGTGGTTGAGGCCCAGGTTAATTCCGGACTGTGGCGCCACTTATGTAAGTAACTATGTATTTTTTTGAAATGATCATCCTCTATCCAATATCTGAGATGTCACGTGTATTGTATAAGATATCTTTCATTAAGCAATAAGTTATGATCCCACCATTGTGAAGTACCAAAAATTGCACAATTGTATGGTAGTTCATATCATAACATGTGTAACTGCTGGCAACTCTAAAAATTTTCGCATGGTATTATATTTTGCATTATTGATTTGATTACAGATTCAAGTTGTTTAGCAACCTCCGGAATGTTTGAGGTTCACGCTTTACATGTACATATAACCAAAGAATGTATAACTACATAGAGTACGCATCACAGCTAAAAATTGTGCAGCAGTTTCTGACGCGGGAAATTTCGTCGATCATATGCTTCGTCGATGCTGTTGTTTGATGCGGTAGCAATGTGAACACTGGGGTATAAATATCAGTACCCCTTATAAAAAATGTTCGTTATATGAAATGCGCACTGTATGTAGTTTTTTACTCGTTGTTACAACGTAGTTCGTGCACCTTCGGATTCAGTTTGGCATCTGTAGGATCCGCTCCATTTTCTATATTCTATGACAGCGTTATCAGTACCCAATACTTGATTGAGAGCTGCCAATAGCATTTTGGGCTTATCCGCTATCAGTTCGAACCCAAAATATGCACAAATGTAAGGCAATTTCAATTGCAGAGGATATTCAAATCAATGGTTGTTTGTAGCAGATATGTTTCCTCTATTAAAAAAAAAAAAAAAAACAAAGACAAGTTTTCAGCATAGCACAGATAATCTGTGTTTAGATATGCTACAAAGCAGACATTATATCGAATTACTAGGAGACATATGTCCGCCAATGTATAATCTCTACCAGTGATGAGCATAGTTAACAAACATCTAGGTATCTCAGTTAAGACAAGCATTAAAAAATAAAATTTAATAAATTTTAAAATTCAGCATACTCTGAAATTAAGAAGGCTTAACTTTTAATGACGATAACTCCTGAACCCTAGGTTTTAATTATCTTTTACTAAATTGCCATTTTGGTGCCTTTCTGCCACTTAAATATTACACTCGCTCATCCGTAAGATCAAAAAGCACGTGACCCTTATATATATTCTGAGCTGCGTGCAAGCTTAAAACATTGAACACTAGTTTTTGTTGTTATTAAAATTATACATGGTCAAGGGCGGACATTTAAGTAGTCAACACAAAATGATGGTGAAGTTTTATCCGAGTGTTTCAGTTGACAATTTGTCTTAAAGTAACAAATAGATAAACCTTATCCCCATTAGTTGTCGGTGAATTGTTGCTGCGATAATAGCAATTCGTGTGATCTCTGGATTTTTGTGAATCATTTGATAATCTATATCTGTTTTGCGTAGAAGGAATTGAGTGTAAATAAGTGAAGATGATACTGTTAAAATGTTTAATGTTAGTGACATGTCCTTTGGGTATATTTTGCCAGTTTAACAGTAAGTCATTAAATATACATATTCCTACAAATGCTAAAGTATAACTAATGAAAAATGTGTCTGCATAGTGACGGCCTACCGAGAAATGCCACCGTTATACGAATTTGACAACTATGACGAGTGTCTAGAAAGATCGGAACCCTCAAATTATTGCATGGTAATTGGAGAAATTGTTCCCAATAAATCTTCAGAGCTTTGGAATTACATTGAAGTAAGTATGATAAAGTAACGGAAATGTGTAAAGAATTTTTAAAAACAAATTATTATAAACTACTGATAACTGAAAACCCCAAATCCCCAAATCAAAATATTCAGATGTAAAATCCTTAGGTCCACATTGATCAAAAGTAAATACCAGTATAGGATTTTTTGTGTATTAGATTTGGGTTTGAGATTATTGATATGTGAATTTTACTTTATTGTAACTTAAGGGTTTTCTGATTTTGCACTTGGATATTATGAGTGCCTGCATAAGGAGAAAGCCAATGCAATGCTCTCGCTGCATTGAATTTGTTCGGCTGTGATACCACTTTGTTCTTAAGAGTTTCTCCCTAATCACTAACAGGATACATTTTGATCTTCGAAAAAATGAAGTTGGCTTTTTAATACAGTGTTAGATGAATGGGACTTGATACGAATGGCTGATACGTTTGGCAGTGTAATTTCTAATCCTAAGGCATTAAGTCACTGGTGTCGACAATTTATTTGCATATGCTGTTATAAGACTTAAGTAGCGCTACTATCCGGAATAAAGATGGGCCTCAACAAACATGCTTCTTCAATTAGCCAGCCTCTACTATCACATTTCATGTTATTTGAGACCGGTTTCCACTAGTGCGTGCCACTTAGGATGAGGTCTTCCTCTATTGCGTATTTAGGCTCCGTGAGCCTGAGTATTGGTGTCCATTCCCTCTACATGTTTTAGCCATCATAAACGTCATTTGAACAGGCATAGCTATGGGACTGTACAGCTCGTAAAGTTATTGATTTAATCTTCGCCTCCATAGACCGTCAACGCAATGGCACCGAAGATTTTCCGAAGAATTGTTCCCTCATCCGCTATTGAGACATCAAATTTGTATCTGTCAATGGTGACCATATGTCTAATTCGTCGTTGCTGTGTGTTCTATCGCAGTGACATCATATAATTGGTCTTACCTTATTTACTGTTTAACCAATTTTTACCGCTTCCTTCTCTATACGTGGCTGTGAGAACACGTTGAATCCGACCAATGACGTTAATATCGTCGGCCTAAACTAGTAGTTCTTTAGAAAAATTGTGCATCTGGTGTTGGTTTTGAATGATTAAAAGACTGCTACTGTAATAGGGTCCGAAAGAAATAACCGATGGAAGAAGTGGCTTACTAAGAGGACACTCCTAACTCCTCTCCACAACTATTTATATATATGTATGTTTTTCATTTGTGGTTGAAAAAAATGTTTATTATCAATCAGGTTTCTTAAGATGTGGGACGCCCGTGATGGCAGGACTGTACTTCCCATTTTTGAGGAACTGTGGACTTGTTCTTTCTTATAAATGTTGTGTACTGCATATTCTTTAAGATGAATTAAATTAGGTTTTTTTCTCTCCCCATTGTATATGTTTGTTCGATTTATTTATTTGGGGCTAGAAATGTTTGGTGGGCTTGGGTTGCGTTATCTGGGCATCGCTTCTTTATGGCTACGAAGGATTTTCCCAGCTATAGGATCGACTATCGTAGTGTTGCTATCGTTTCAAATAATATTATGTCCTTGCACCCACATTCGTGGCAACAACACATAATAACCTATATTTGATAGAAGAGCTTTTATAGTAACTTGAATATCAGCGAATGGGCTGGTAGTCTAGCCTAATTGGCAGAAGTATGGGTTCGTCGCTAGGAATACACCTCGCGAGTTTGCTAATCTTAAAGTTTTGTTCAGAGTGGATTTTAGAGCCTACTTCGATATCTTCGATGTGGATTAAAGTTTCTAGATTTGATTCTAGATCCTACTCTGAGTTCCGTTTTTCATCCAATTGTATTGATTACTGTTCTCAAGCTAGTGAATACCACATTATCTGATCGCATTCTGATTGAGTAAGAGCAAATGTTCCATGACAGGTGTCTTGGTATAATAGAGTAAGTCTGAAATCGACATTACGTTGACTAAGAGCGTTCTTTTTCCATAGTTTTAATATCTAAAAACCCAATTTCCTAGACCGTTTCAGCGATTTCCAAGTGCAATTATCGTCATGACGTACCATATTTTGGAGTTTGCTTAAATGCCTGTAAGGAGTTGGTGGACCCACTTAGTCCATCTCGTAAGGACCAGCTATACACAGGCAACATCAAAAATACCGAAGTAAGTAATAACCCTAAAACTAACGATTTTAAACAAAATCAAATCTAATCCCGTTTCAGTTAATTGAATTTTTCACCGATATCAATCGCAAGGACTCCGACATTAGAACACTTAATCATAAAGTCGTTAACATTTGCATCAACTACAAATTCCAACAAAAATATGACTTGCCAGTGCGTTCATTCATTGAATACTGTGTTTCCAATGATGCACCTGCGAAGCTCGGTGCGTATTATACATATTGACTAAATAATTATACAATAAATCCATTTTCTTGCTTACAGATTTCTTAGAAATCATCTGCATAGTTATTGTTGCAACACTGTTGTTATTAGTTGCACTCTCAACAAACTACGATCGAATGTTGAAGAACAAACAGCCTCTGGATAAGCGAGGAAATGTATTTTACAAACAAAAATTACATACCCTACGTCAGTTTTAAATTTTTAGCGTCCATTGCTGAATTTTAGTATTAAATGTTTTTTATCTTGTTTACCTTCAGAAGACACAATGTTAACATCATTTTCGCTGTATCGTAATTACTACCGCCTTACAGCAATACCAACAGATAAGTTATCACGAGATATAAGATATTTCGAATGTTATCGATTTTTCGGGACTTTATTGGTTATCTTTGCCCACGTATTACTTTTGTATAAGGGATTTCCTATTAGTAATACAGAATTTATTGAGAAACTATATCATCGGGTTGATTCGAATGTGATTATAAATGCAACCGTCATTATCCAGATATTTTTTGTAATGAGCAGCTTTCTTCTAACAATTGGTTTCCAACGAACACTGGCTTTGAAAAAACCTGGAGTTTTCGATTGGTTTAAAATGCTTTTTTATCGCTATTTGAGGTAAGTTTAAAATTACATAGTTGTATTACGTGAATTGGTGATTAATTCTATAATTTTAAGTCATATTCCTCAAATAAAAAATTGCCTCGTTCATAATACTATGTTAAAAAAAATTTCAGAATAACTCCATCATTAGTGTTTGCGATTCTTTTGAATGCATCGATATTGCCACGTCTTCAAGACGGACCGTTTTGGAGACGTACCGTTCAGGCAGAGAACGTTTTCTGCAGAGAAACGTGGTGGAACAATTTGCTGTTCATCAATAATTTTACAATTCGGAAAAGTGTTTGTATTAATTTTGTATTATGTACAGTGATGTGCGAAAAAAGCTTGAATATTTTTTTTAAATAGGTTTTCGCAAGTTGATTACATTACCAAATATTTTGATGAGGTTCGGTTAATAACATGGTTCTCAAAAGTTGTAAAACCCACTATGAACGTAAGCCGAGAAAAAATGGGATTTTTCAGTTTAGTAATTGGGCGTAAAGTAAAAAACTGAATTTAGTTTAAGCACGAAAAATCCTCACGAAAAAAAATATTATAAATTATATAATCCCTTGTGCATGGCTAAAACCTTTACAGATATTTTATTTTTGTATATTCGGTTTTATTTTTATTTTTCGTAAAACTAACTTAAATGGTAGACAGAAATTCATGAAAAAACTAGCCTACTTATCAACTACTTAACCAACTTACAACTATAAATTATATGATAACAACTTAATTCTAATGCCTTTCTGCCTATTGCCTTTATATTTAGATATGATACGTAGAAAATGGCATTTTCGCGACATATTGTCAGATATCTGAGGACAATATGCTCATAGCATTATTCTCAAAAAAATTTAATCGAAAGTATTTATTCGAAATTTCTTAAAATTGTAGCGAAAACAGTTTTTTTTTTACGGAAATGCCCCCAAAAAGTTTATATGACAACAAAAATGTACATAGACGAATTATAGATATAGATACTAGGAATATCAGTTTTAGAATAGACACATTTTCCAAATTCCTTTCAAAACTAATATATTCCAATTTGATAGGGTAAACTCGTTCGACCACCTTTTCATAATTCCGAACATAGAATTGGATTTATGACGATTTATGACGAGGTTAATATGTTTATAAAACTGCATTTAATCTCGGATCTAATATTACACACGGCAGCATCTTTATGTTATCCCATCCCATCCTGAGATTTAATTATCCCAAAATGTCGGCTTTATGACAACTATATATTTAAACAACAACAACGTTTTTGTCTGTATATGGTATGGTATCGAGTAGGGTATACAATGTTTTTTTTAAGAAATGCCTCCAAAAAGTGAGCGTGGTTTAAAATGATATATACACGAAACATTTCTTTTCGAATATTTTAAAATTGCACCGAAAAACGTTTTTTTAATGAAAATGCCCCCAAAAAGTGGAAGTGCCACAAAACTGTGTAAAGACGATATTAGATAGATATTAGGATTGTCTAAATATCTCGCTCACGAGCTTTTTCAAAAATGTTCAAAAATGGTGACACACAGACAGACGGACATTGCTAGATCGACCCAGCTAGTGATTCTGAGTCGATCAATATACCTACTTTGAGGTGTATCTAGCGAAAATAGTTTTCTAAGTTTTTACAAACTTAATGTCAAAACTAATATACCCCTATGGGATAGGGTATAAAAACCATTGGACATCTGACTTCCATCATAATGTTATTATACTACATATTGTAGAATTTATTAATTCCAAAATTCGCTTAGGTAATTCACTCATTCAACACTTCCAAATCACTTTCAAGTCACAATGTTGACTAACTAACTGGTTGTCGCTTCACCTCTATTTATACCACTTCACATGCTGATCTAGAATGAGATTGCATATTCTCGGAGGTTTCCGCAGTTTCTTGATTGTTCGTGAAATGGTTTTGACAGATACCACTACTCCAGTCATTCATTCCAGTGGACGCATCCAGTACCACTATTGGACACTAAATGGATCTATTCGATTTTCACATATCAGGGTATTATCGCACTCTGCAATCTGAATTAATAACTCAGAACAGAGTTTTACAAAATATAAATATTAGAATTATTATAAATGCCAGCTAAGTTTATTTAATTAACATAGCAAAAACTATGTGCTAATTAGTCACAACTTTGCTTAATTACTATGAATATACACAGTAAATAAATTATGTTTCACGTTTTCGTGAAAATGACATATTCTGGAACTTGGCGGAATTCGGATTTAAACCGTTCCTAAGGCACCACATGGTGAACCTGTTTAAGTAAGAATTTAGTGAAATATAGTCGTTGATGTTTCCTACACATTTATAAAATTCCATGCTCCATAGAATCTAAGCGATTACATCCTAAGTTGCGAGAATAAATAACTTTGGGCTTGAATGGTTTCCTTGGGGTACTCTAGTGCAACAAAAAGATTTGACTAGGAACCTGTAAATTTAGCCAATAAGCTCTCTAGGAGTTATATGATTCAACCTAATTAAAAAATCTTGGAGGAACTGGTCGAATGATTTAGAGAATTCAGTGTATCGTTTTATTTTCCGAGATGAAGAAACAATGTTGCAGAAAATTTAAAGGATTTCTGACAGTGGATCAATTTAACAAAGCCATGCTGTTTTTCACAGATGATGTTTAGGTACTGTAAGATTAAGATTGGTCTTATAAGGGAATACACCTCAAAAAAAAGAACTTAAGTATGGCAAAAAAGGATATTTGCATTGCCTTCCGACTATTTTCGGGATTCCATTAGACCAATCAGAGTATCTATAACCAACCATGCGAGAACTGGATGATTTGCATAGTTTGCCCATAATACACAACAATTTAATTTTGGTTATTGATGCTAAAAATAAATTCCCGAATGAACGGGTGTCCTGTACATATGAATTTTAATGACTTTTCATGATTGGCAAAAGCTGAAAAATACGTTAAAAAAGATTAACTAACAATAGTAACGCAGGTATTCAATTTCACCAAATAGTTTGCAAGAAATGTCCTTATATGGCTTAAATCTGAAATTCCGTTATATGAAATTTTTGGAAAAAAAAAACTGTTAACGTAGTTTTGTTAAAACTACTGTGTTTATTGTACATACTAAGTTTAATTAAAATCGTTAGAGCCGTTTTCAAGGAAATTTACGTTATGTGTAAACTTTATTAAGAGAAAGTTAGAAACAATTGACTGTGAGTTAATTTTTATGAAAAAAAAATATTAAAAAAAATTAGATGTTTAAACAACATAGTTATAAGTCAATGCTGTCCTCTAAATGTCGTCTTAAAAAAATCGTAAACCACGTACAATTTTCATGATTTTTAATCGTGCGTATTAGATATGAGAAGAAGTGCAACAGAGATAGGGATTTAGATAAACTTCTTACATGGAATCAGCGTTTTTACCTTCTTTCAAAAGTTTTCTTTTCATTATCTTCAACTTATTCACAGTACGTTTTTTAATTATGCAATTCTCATTTACTCAAATTTGAGGAATCTGGCACCAGTGGCTTAGTAGTTAGTTCGTTGGATTACACAAATAAATGGAGAAGCTGCGTTTAAGGTCGCGTATGTGCATAAATTTACTGTTTATTTAATGTTTAATCAAAATAATACTTTTTCTCTATTTAGTGTCTTCATTAAACTTGATATCTTCTAGCGGACTTTCAATTATACACCATATTTAGCATTTTTACTAACAATCGTAACGCAGATATTCAATTCCATTCAATTTCACCAAATTGTTTGCCAGAAATGTCCTTATATGGCTTAAATCTGAAATTCCGTTATATGGAATTTTTCGGAAAAAAACTGTTTACGTAGTTAGAAACAATTGACTGTGAGTTAATTTTTATAAAAAAAAACTAAAAGAAATTAGGTGTTTTAGCTATTAAGTTTTAGTTATAAGTCAATGCTGTCCTCTAAATTTCGTCTTAACAAAATCGTATACCACGTCCGATTTTCAGGATTTCAATTGTTCGTATTAGATATGAGAAGAAGTACAACAGGGATAGGGATTTATATAAATTTCTTACATGGAATCAGCGCTTTTACATTCTTTCAAAAGTTTTCTTCTCATTATTATTATCCTAGTAGCTAAGCTTAAGGTCGTGTATGTACATAAATTTACTGTTTATTTAATGTTTACTCAAAATATGTTTTTCTATTTAGTGTCTTCATCAAACTTGGTATCTTGCTGCGGACTTTCAATTATACACCATATTTGCAGCTGTTCTTATTGTTATTGCAAGGTAAAATAAAAATTTAAAATAACTTCTTTTTATTTATATAAAATTATTTACATTAACTACTATGACACTCTTAACTAAATTTATTAGTTATTTTTTCTTGGTTGCTACAATTACTAGAAATACACTTATTGTCTTTTTTTGTACATAGTTGTACAGAGTTCAATTTAAATTAACTTTACGTCAAGTCAACGATGCAAGCCATACATTACCTGAGAATAATATTATACGTTTTGATGCATTATTTGCTTTAAGGTTGTTTTTTGAAATAAGATCTCTTAAGCGTATGATATTTTTAGGAATATGTGTAATTAAAACAGAGGGTGGATGCACGACTGGATCGTACGTACATGCTCCTTGCAGTCTCGTTTCTCGGTTTGGTCTAAAACTACGTTTTTCTTAAAAGGCAGTGGGAGTGTTGCAAAATGTTTACACTTATTCAGCTAGAAGCAACAACGAACAACGAAAGTGTACTGAATTTTAATATTCTAGCTCAAAATTTAAGGCCACAAAAACTGGTGACGTACGGACGGACGGAAAGACATGGCTAAATCGACTCAGATATCGATTCTGAGTCGATTGATATACTTTAAGCTATGTCTAGCTAAATTATTTCTCTATGTAACAAACTATGTATCAAAACTAATATACCCCTATGGGATAGGGTATACAAATTTGAAATCTATAGCTGGCTAAGCCATACTAAACCGATTTTCTTTAGATTCTTACAGGACCTAGCAGCCTTTCTCAAAGGAGCAATAGGCTATAGTTTTTTTTTTTCGATATATCAAGGGGGCATTTCCGGCAAAGTGGTCATAGAACCCACAATATTTAGTAAATATTTAATGTCATATATCTCGAACACTATTATAATAGTGTGAGTCTTGAAACTTTGCATATGAACTTCTAATCTGTGTAGCTGAGTAGAAAGTGAGAGGGGTAGATAAAGTAGGCCTGGCACCTCCCATACAAAGTAAACATAATAATAGTGAGGGTTTTAATGGTTGTGGTTTTGAGTCGTCATACAAAAAATTGCCGGAAAAGAAGAAGTGGCACCTCCCACACAAAGTAAATATTTAATGCCAGATATATGTATCAGTAGATAAATGAGTGCCTAAAAATTCCCAAAACCCAAAAAAATTCAAAATCCTAACAACCCAAAAACTTAAAATCCCGAAAATCAAGAATCTTGAAAACCCCAAATACCCGAAACCCAAAATCCTGAAAACCAAAAATTCGATCAAAATCCCAAAAACCCAAAAAATTTAAATCATGAGAATCCAAAATACCAAAATCCCAAAACTCAAAAAACACAAAATCTTGAAAACCCAAAAACTGAAAATCCAAACAAACTACAAACTTAAAATCCTGAAAAGCCAAAAACCGGATGCCAAAAATCCCAGAAACTCAAAAACTTAAAATCCTGAAACCAAAAAGTCCGGAAAACCCAAAATCATAAAATTCCAAAAACCTTAACTTCCGGAAACACAAAATCCTGAAAATCAAAAATCCGAAAAACCCGAAAATCAAAAACTGGAAAAGCCTTAAACTTAAATTACCAAAAACCTACTATTCTGAAAATCAAAAATTTGGAAAACTCAAAATTCCGCAAAGCAAATAACTTAAAATCCTGAAAATCAAAAATCCCGCAAATCCAAAATCCCCAAAAAACGGTATGAGCATTATTAAATCTCATGTGTCTGAATAACTAAAATAGTGAGTGTCTTTAAAATGTCTGTGAGCCATTAGTCAGTTGCGTTACATAAAACGGGCGGTATCAAAGGAGTGGGCTTGGTAATTCCCATAAAAGTGTATATAATAACGTCATATTTTTGAAACAAAATAATACTGAGAGCTTTACAAATTTGTCTATGTCCGGCGGTTAATATAAGCATCATATCAGTGATCGTTTCAACTAGAGTATGACAGTCAGCGTGCATAAACATTAGTTGTTTTTGTGAGAAGTGGTTAATAAATGGCGGGTTCCAATATCAAGAGTTATAAAATTAATGAGTAACAGCTAGTTGGATTATAAACTGGCAGATAATATAACCTTTATGTTATGATTTAGGCCTGGTTATAACTGGTTTTGAGCTTTTGAAAATAAAAACAGATCTCAAGAGTACAGCTCTGGAAGTGACAGTAAAAATGCATGCTATTTAATTTCTATATTTGATGCCCACTTTGTAAACAAAAAAAATTGTATTAAACATATTAGCTGTGCGGATTGTTTAATACCAAATTTCATCATATCTCAAAATTTAAGGCCCAAAAACTGGTGACGTACAGACAGACATGCCTAAATCGATTCATCTAGAGATTCTGATAAATTGGATCGGTTAGCTAAATTATTTCTCTATGTTAAAAAATATGTATCAACACTAATGCATATATCCATATAAAAACATCGTTATATTGTTCTCATGCATAACACTAGAATGGTCGTGTTCCGAATTTAAAGATTTAGCTGAAGATCTTTTCTTATTGGTCATAATGGTCGATTTTTTTTTTTTGTTTCCGTGGGCTGGTGGAAATCTCATAGACACGATGAGCACGTGCCCAAAGTAGTGTGAGACTTTAACCCACTAAAACCACCACCTTTTCTGTATTTGTATTGCAACTAAGTATGCGACTTACCTAGCAATTTTTTATGACGAGTATTGAATGTTTGGGAGGTAAATTTCCTTTGAAAGTTCCTGCTTTTTCCGTAATTTATAGCGCGGTTTGTTATTATCGGACCAAATCTAAGAGCTTAGTTATTTGAAGACGCCGGCCTCAATATATTTGTTTCGTCAATTTGTTTTGTAGAATGTTTAGATTCGTTTCACTGCTTCAACCCCATAGTTGTATACCATATGCCCAGACCGGCTTTATCACTGACTTGTTATCAAGGTTTAGCTTCAAATATTTTTCGAGTAACCAACCAGTACAGTTCTCTGTATTAATTTGTAAGTACTTCGCATATATCTTTTTCATGCAACTTCCATTTTAATTTTGCACCGAGTGCCATTCCGAGACATTTCGCTTCATTTGAAAAAGGTACTCGAACCATATTGAGAAAGACAGGCAAAATGTTTGTCCGTTTATACAAAAAATCTACAATCTACAAAATCTACAATGCTCGATTTATTTAAGATATCTTAATAAATCTCGAATTCGGAACACGTACGATCTCTCCTTTGACTCATGTAATATATAACTTAACCCATGAGTGATCTTCTCAGGAGGTTCAAGCATTGCATTAACAAATTAATATTAATTTGCATTCAAATTTATAGGTTCCCCAAAACTAGAAACTATATTCTCGGTGCATGGACTGCGATATCGTTTATATCTACCGGCATGGTGACTTATTTCCACAAACTCAATGGTGTTCATCAAGATGCTCCAGAGTAAGTTGAATATTATTGCAATAAAAAAATATTAATTAACACAATCTCAACCGTTAGATCCTACCGCTATTTATTCTGGACTAACTCTGATACCCTTTTCAAAGGTTATGTACCTTTCTATACAAACTTTGGAGGATTTACTTTCGGAACCATCGCCGCATTTATATTTATAAAATATAAAAACGAAGACCTTAATCTGAAAGTCAACAAATCAAAACTGAATAAATTTGTAATCCTGATGATTCCGACGGCTTTACTTCTTCTGCTCTCAGGAGTAATATTCTACAAATTTGACATTGTAAAACCGTCAATATGGGTTGCAATTTACGGAGCATTGCACCGAAATATTTGGGCTTTCATGTGTGCCACAATCGTGCTTATGATGGCCTTTAAAGTTGGATGTAAGCAATTAATAAAACTATCGATCATACACAATAAATAATTTGATTCTTTCAGTTATTATTTACAAGTTTTCGGCGTTGAAGATGTTTGTACCTTTAGGGCGATTGTCATTTCAAACTTATCTAATCCACACTGTCGTTATTCGATGCCTCTTGGGATATAATCGTCAACCAGTACATGCAAATTTCCTTAATCTTGTAAGAAACAGAAGCCCAGATAATTATAACAAATTTATTTTGCCTATTTTGTTTATTTAAGAATACGTATATGTTGGCAAGCATCATATTATCCTTATTCTTTGCATTCATCCTGTATATGTGCTTCGAATTACCATTGACAAATCTAACACATTTAGCATTGAATAAAATTGGTAAGGACAATTTGCATTACCTACATTTTGTTTAGTTTTTCTACATAATTTTTGTTTTAGGGCGTAAATCGGATATCAAGTCTTCACAAGAGAATGGCAAGACCAAAGATGAAACAGCAGCAACCGCTTAATTGATAATTAAAGCTTGGAAACCATACAATTGTTATTTTTATACCTCTAGTTTCAACAATTATTATTAAAATTTAATTTTAAAACATAACGGTTTTTTGTTAATTTAAATGTTTCACTACAGTGTGGGTAGAAAGAAAGTTCTGCGAAAGATGTTGGATGTAGGGGAGACTTACTCCATGTGGTATCTGAACTAGCTTCGAAAAGTCACTTAACATGCGAATACATTACCTCTACACCGCGGCCAGTACTTGCCCCTAAATGAGTAAGTATTGGTTTCCTGAAAGAACTTCATGTTTGTTTTGGGCAACTCTCAACTTTTCTGTACTACTTAACGAAAGGATTTCCTATGATGGGACTGACTTTTGGCTTCTTATCGAAGTAGTCCATTTCAAACTTCCTTTGCAGAGTTTTTTTTAATAGATCTATTTCGCCGTACAGCTCATAAATTTATTGGTTAAATCTTCGTCTCTCTTGGCGAGAGACGTCCCACAACGGGACCAACGATCGTTCGAAAAGATTCAGTTTGTACAGAGCTACAAGCCAACACCAATGGTAAAGTTTTCCGTAAATAATTGCAACGTAGGTAACAGTGTATTTGCATCACGTCAGATCGACCAAATTTACACACTAAGGTTAATCCTGTAATATACAAACGAATTGCAAGTCGAGATACATTATTTATTTTTTTTTTTTAATTCATTTTTTTTTTCTTAAAACTAATTTAAATGCTAGACAAAAATTTATGAAAAAACTAGCCTACTTATCAACTACTTAACTAACTTACTTGCTCTAAGCGGGCGCCCTAAATTACTCGATAACTTAATTCTAATGCCTTTCGGCCTATTATCTAAGATATAAATATAAAAGTAACAAAATTTTTACCAAGAAAACTTTGAAAACTGGGTTCCTTGTCTTTTTTTTATTTTATTTAAACTTACATGCTAATTTAAAACTACTTATCGACTAGCTTAAACTACTTAAAATTAATTAAAACTACCTAAAAATAACTTAAAAACTAGAACCAGCCACAGCAAGCGTTTTTTTTTTTTTGTATATTTATATGTATATTTTTTTTTTTTGTGCCACCATGACTGCTTTGCACCTAAACCTAAGACTAAAACTATGTAAGTCGGCCATAAAATAATAATTTCAATTCAACTATCTTTATATATCATTCAACCACCACAACAGGTTCTCCTGTTGTGACCTACTCCGACGGTCCCAATCGGACACACTCCTGCTGAACCGCAGGCGCTCTCCTCCGCCCTGAGCGACGACGTCTCGGTCGTATAGGAGCCGCCTGTCCACAGTTCGTCGGAAGACGTGGTAGATTAGCGGAAAAGCCGATCTATCCTGTATCAGCCCTCGACTATCCAAATATAGGAAAGCTTCGGGCGGAATAAAGCCGCTTAAACGCGCACTCTCAAAATATTCATCATTGGGATAGAAGGCCCCAAAGATGAGACTATTGTTCGAAGCCATCCCTCTTGCAGCGTGAAACCGAATGAGTTTCACCAGAAAATTGTCTATTCTGTTTATGTTGGACCCGTTGTATAGGACCTGATTGGAATAGTATTGTGTGTAGTCAGATACTGCTGTTGTGTGAAGTCCAAGGCAGCTCCGCAGACACTGCCTCTCAAACACCCGTATCTTTCCCATTTGAGATGGGGCAACGTTGAACCACACCGGGCACCCATAGGCAATCATCGGCCTAATGAGGGCCATGTAGCAAATCACCTTCACCCTGCTGTCAAGACGACTGCTATAAAACAATCGTCTTGTCAGGGCAAATGCTCCCCTAGCTCTAGCCAGAGCAGCATCTACATGTCTTCCGAAATACAGATACTGATCTAACCAGATGCCAAGGTACTTTACTACACTTTTACTCGCGAGTGGCTATCCGTTTGGTCCCACGATCACCAGCTTTCGCCAACGGTGTCCTAAACAGGATAGTTTCTGATTTCTGAAAGTTGATTTTCAACTTCCAGTCATCACAATATCTCTGGATCTTGGCGAAGTCCCGCTGCAAAAGAGTTCGAATGACTTCGACAGTAGAGGCTGTTCTGTACGCGATAAGATCATCCGCATACGCAATTGCCTGAGTAAGACTACCTATCATATCACTGGTGTAAATGATGAAGAGAATCGGCGAGTTTACCGCTCCCTGTTGCAGACCATTCTTAATGAAAAATTCTGTGGTAGAAGTTACATTGCCACTTTTGACAACAAACGTTCTACCAGTCAGCATGTCATGAAGCATATATAGCAGTGGTTTACTTATGCCAAGCCTGGTCAGCTTTAGATAGAGGCCCTCTTACCGAAAGTCAAACTGGTTCTCTGGTATAATATTATTGTCCTCAGACCACTTGCTGATACTCGGAAGGAGACTTATCGACCGGAAATTCGCCGGATTGGAGTTGTCCTTTCCCTTTTTCGGGAGAGGATGAACCACCGCCGTCTTCCAACGTACTGGATAAAATGCATTATTCAGCGCGTTGTTGAACAGCGTGGCGTAAATGTCCACAGCTTCGGGTGGTAAGTGTCGCAGTACAATGTTGGATATACCATCGACTCCCGCTGACTTCTTTTTCTTTATGGAATCGAAGATGATCTGGAGTTCCACCTTCGAGATTAACAGGGGACTATTGCGTTTGCCAAGTTTTCGTCACCAAACCGGGTAAAACCACGGTTCTCAGATCGCCATTGCGTTATGTCGTTTTCGAGATACATTATATTTATGACTGAATTCGGGACACCACTAAAACTGATAGAGCGACACAACATTTAGATTTAAAACAGCTTGTATGGAATTTTGCAAACACATACCAGAATCTGACAAGGATTCATCGCTATCACTTTTTCAATATATCTTTGGAATAGATAGCATGAGGGCAGGTAAACGCGGAAGGCGTCCGCTTTAAAAAATCTGTCCAGGTATTGGGATAGGCAGATGTTAGCGACATTATTGGTCATTCCCATCTTTGCCTTTGTGGAAGCATTTACCGCCTGTCCACAGTTCGTCGGAAGACGTGGTAGATTAGCGGAAAAGCCGATCTATCCTGTATCAGCCCTCGACTATCCAAATATAGGAAAGCTTCGGGCGGAATAAAGCCGCTTAAACGCGCACTCTCAAAATATTCATCATTGGGATAGAAGGCCCCAAAGATGAGACTATTGTTCGAAGCCATCCCTCTTGCAGCGTGAAACCGAATGAGTTTCACCAGAAAATTGTCTATTCTGTTTATGTTGGACCCGTTGTATAGGACCTGATTGGAATAGTATTGTGTGTAGTCAGATACTGCTGTTGTGTGAAGTCCAAGGCAGCTCCGCAGACACTGCCTCTCAAACACCCGTATCTTTCCCATTTGAGATGGGGCAACGTTGAACCACACCGGGCACCCATAGGCAATCATCGGCCTAATGAGGGCCATGTAGCAAATCACCTTCACCCTGCTGTCAAGACGACTGCTATAAAACAATCGTCTTGTCAGGGCAAATGCTCCCCTAGCTCTAGCCAGAGCAGCATCTACATGTCTTCCGAAATACAGATACTGATCTAACCAGATGCCAAGGTACTTTACTACACTTTTACTCGCGAGTGGCTATCCGTTTGGTCCCACGATCACCAGCTTTCGCCAACGGTGTCCTAAACAGGATAGTTTCTGATTTCTGAAAGTTGATTTTCAACTTCCAGTCATCACAATATCTCTGGATCTTGGCGAAGTCCCGCTGCAAAAGAGTTCGAATGACTTCGACAGTAGAGGCTGTTCTGTACGCGATAAGATCATCCGCATACGCAATTGCCTGAGTAAGACTACCTATCATATCACTGGTGTAAATGATGAAGAGAATCGGCGAGTTTACCGCTCCCTGTTGCAGACCATTCTTAATGAAAAATTCTGTGGTAGAAGTTACATTGCCACTTTTGACAACAAACGTTCTACCAGTCAGCATGTCATGAAGCATATATAGCAGTGGTTTACTTATGCCAAGCCTGGTCAGCTTTAGATAGAGGCCCTCTTACCGAAAGTCAAACTGGTTCTCTGGTATAATATTATTGTCCTCAGACCACTTGCTGATACTCGGAAGGAGACTTATCGACCGGAAATTCGCCGGATTGGAGTTGTCCTTTCCCTTTTTCGGGAGAGGATGAACCACCGCCGTCTTCCAACGTACTGGATAAAATGCATTATTCAGCGCGTTGTTGAACAGCGTGGCGTAAATGTCCACAGCTTCGGGTGGTAAGTGTCGCAGTACAATGTTGGATATACCATCGACTCCCGCTGACTTCTTTTTCTTTATGGAATCAAAGATGATCTGGAGTTCCACCTTCGAGATTAACAGGGGACTATTGCGTTTGCCAAGTTTTCGTCACCAAACCGGGTAAAACCACGGTTCTCAGATCGCCATTGCGTTATGTCGTTTTCGAGATACATTATATTTATGACTGAATTCGGGACACCACTAAAACTGATAGAGCGACACAACATTTAGATTTAAAACAGCTTGTATGGAATTTTGCAAACACATACCAGAATCTGACAAGGATTCATCGCTATCACTTTTTCAATATATCTTTGGAATAGATAGCATGAGGGCAGGTAAACGCGGAAGGCGTCCGCTTTAAAAAATCTGTCCAGGTATTGGGATAGGCAGATGTTAGCGACATTATTGGTCATTCCCATCTTTGCCTTTGTGGAAGCATTTACCTCAGTTGATGATTAGGCGAAACGCGTTGGTCTTGTGTATATCTATGATACTCTAGAATGAAGCCGTGATGCGAATGATAAAACACTTTACTGTTTTATGTTTAACTTTTGCTAGTTGTCGCTTTATCTCTACAAGGTGGCGCAAAAATAACCTTCCGATGTTTTTTGGCTGTAATTTAAAAAAAAATGAAAAACTTTGATTCTTCTTGTGGATTATTTTTATTGGGTCTTTTAATTTTTTTTTACATCAAGTCTAGAATATGATGTCATGTAAATGGCCGCCGCCACAGTTGATCGCCAAAACGGGAGATTAGGCGCCCGGGAAATGCATCCTTCAGCATATCGGTTGTGGCACGTGCAGTGTGTGCCGTCGCACCGTCCTGTTGGAACCACATGTTTTCCAATCCCAATTCATCAAGTTGCGGCAAAAAGAACTCGTTGATCATTGCTCTGTAGCGCTCACCATTCACAGTAACCGTTTGGCCCGCGACGTCTTCGAAGAAAAAAGGTCCGATGACTCCTCTAGTGACGTTGAGCGGGTGTAATGGCTCTTCGTGGGTTACACGCGGATTTTCAGTGCCCCAGAAGCGTAAATTTTGCTTATTTACGTACCCGCTAAGATGGAAATGGGCCTCATCACTCATGATTATTTTTGATGAAAAATCATCTTCCTCTTGGTGGTGATTAAGGATGGCTTGAGCGTATGTTAGACGCGATTGGCGGTCAGCAGCTAACAGCTAATGCACCGCCTGGACTTTGTACGGAAACATCTTCAAATCTTGTACCAAAATTCGCTGTAAAGACCGTCGTCGACTGATACCCATTTGCGTGACACGTCGTCTGGTCGATGTCGACGGCGCTTCCATGACATCTTCGGCTACAGCAGAAATATTCTGAAATATATCTGAATTTATAGCAATACAAAGGATAATCGACGCACAATATTGAACAGAATGTCACTGTTGTTAACAACAATTTTGAGGAAGTTACAGAGTTCATCTACCTTGAGTCAACTTCGAATTCTTTGTCGAATTGTTAGTCTCGCGTGCAAGGTAGGCGAATGGATTCGGGGCACCGTTGGAACTATATTCTGATCAAGTTAGAAATTTTGAGTCCAGAGTATTCCAGGATGTTTGCCAGCGTTAAGTTATTAAGATGGCCAGAACGACACCGCTGCATCCACAGTCAGACGGAATGTTGGAACGATTCAATCGAACCTTGAAAGAACACATCAAGGTGGCAGACGACAATCAACGAAAATGGGATCATTCACACTCCCTATGTGAAGTCTTATTTGGCTGAGCACTAAGGTTGCCTAGTGAAGTAATGTTCGGATCCCCAATGGTAGAGCCAACAACTGAAGATGACTACATTGATGATCTACGCGAAAGACTCCGAGATATCCACGTATGACCAGACAAGTGATCGTATGAAAACGAGGTACGATATCAGAGCATCAGGAACTGTATTTCAGAAAGGAGATCCGGTTTTTTTTTTCGTGTGCGCGCGGAGGTGAGTAATCCTCATAGGATACCAGTGGTCCGTACCATTGGTTATGCCCGACTCATATATTTTCGGGCCTGACAATTTTATTAGTGTCAGTCAATATATGCCTACGGGCTAAACCTCACCCCCCAGAGAGGCACTATGAGAACCGGCTGCGCGTGCTCATAGTAGTATGGAATTTATTCCCCTCATTTTTTCATTTTTTTTTTGTGGTGACTATGACTAAGTATCCTTAACAAGTAGTTTACGCTTCTGTAGTGTTAATCGCGTTTGGTAGGTAGCATTGCAGTGAACGCACCTACTAATACCGTCATTACATGCGGTTTTTCCTTATGGCGATATGTCGAACGGTCTTGTTCTTTGTAGCCGGCGCTCAATGTTTGTCACGTCCAGAGTACGGATTATTTCGCTATTACAATGAACATATATACGAGTACGAAGTTTGCGAGCAAATTTTGTTGCTTCGTTACTCACGGTAGCAATTCCTAAATCTCTGTGAATATCACTATTCCTAATATACCATGGAGCATTCACTATTGCTCTTAGGGTTTTGTTTTGGAATGTTTGCAGTATAGCAATATTGCTTGGTTTGGTAAAACCCCAAAGCTGTATACCGTATGTCCAACAAGGTTTTAGCACTTGCTTATACAGAAGCAGTTTGTTGTATATGCTTAGCTTCGAATATCTTCCAAGTAGCCAATACATTTCTCTGAGTCTGATTGCGAGCTCCTCCCGCTTTTTTAACGTGTGGATTCCACTTAAGCTTTGCGTCTAGAGTCATTCCTAGATATTTTGCCTCATTTGCGTATGGTATTTGTGCAGAGTTAATGAAAACAGGTAAGGTGTTTATCTTTTTGTACGTAAAATTGACATGCGTTGACTTGGTCTCGTTAAGTGCAATTCGCCAGGTTTTTGTCCACTCACATACTTTGTTAAGAGCCCGTTGGAGTTTTCCCGTTGATGATTCGACTGACTCATCAATTGCGAGGATAGCCGTATCGTCTGCGAACATTGCTACGATGGTCCCTTCATCTTGTGGTATATCTCTTGTGTAGAGCAAGAATAGGATTGGTCCGAGAACACTTCCCTGCGGAACACCGGCTGGATTTCTTTGAATTCTGAGTATTCAGTCTCATGTCTTACACGAAACAGTCTGTTTTCAAGGTATCCGGCTATATAATTCCAAACGTAAACAAGGAATATCGCCGAAGCTACTGCCGAAGTTTGAAGGCCCCCACAAAACTGTGAAGTGCATAAACAACGTTGTCTACCGAATACAGAAAGGATTTCGAGGAAAATTAAAGGCAGTGCATCCGGATCGGTTACATCGTTATGAAGGTGAAACTGAAGATATTCTTGTTCGGGGCGAACAAGTTTAGGTGAGGAGGGCAATGTTATAAATTCAGATTGATGTGTGAAAATCGAACAGATCCATTTAGTGTCCATTAGTGATACTGGATGCGGCCACTGGAATGAATGGCTAGAATAGTGAAATCTGTCAAAACCAATTCTCGAACAATCAAGAAACTGCAAGAACTTCCCAGAATATGCCATCTCTTTCTTGATCAGTATGTGGAGTGTTATAAATAGAGATGAAGCGACCAGCAAGTGAGTCTAAAATGTGACATGGACGTGATTTGAATAGTGATGACTGAGTGAGTTACTTACTTACTTACTTTAGTGGCGTTACAGTCCGGAATGAACCTGGGCCTCAACCAACATGCCTCTCCAAATAGCCCGGTCCTTAGCTAACTGCCTCCAGTTGCGCCCTCCAAGTTGGTTGAGGTAGGTTTCTACTTGTGTGCGCCACATGTCGGGCATGTCGCCCGTCAACGCAAACGGGACCGAAGATTTTTCGAAGAATTTTCCTCTAAAAATGGACCAAGGATTTCTTCATCCGCTTTTGAGACGGTCTATGCTTCAGCGCCGTAGAGCAGGACTGGGAAGAATATGGTCTTATATAGGATCCCCTTTGTAGGTCGAGTGAGGGCTTTACTACTAAATTGCGTTCTTATCCCGAAGAAACAGCGGTTGGCAAGAGTAATTCTTCGTTTAATTTCTTAAAATTGTTGTCAGAGTTAAAAGCGGAGTCGAGATAGACAAAGTCCCGTACTACCTGAAAGTTATACCTGTCAATGATGACTTTCTGTCCAATTCGTCGATATTGTGTGTTCTTTTGTGTTGACAGCATATACTTCGTGTTGCCCCCTTTTACTGCAAAACCCATTTTTGCCGCTTCCTTCTCTATACTAGCAAACGTGGGTTCTACCAATGATGTCAATATCTTCGACGTATGCTAGTAGTTGTGCAGATTTTTGGAAAATTGTGCCTCTGGTGTTGTCTCGTGAGTTTTGCTCAATCCTCTCAAGAATCAGATTGAAGAAGTCACATGACAGCGCATCGCCTTGCCTAAATCCTTTTTTGGTGTCGAATGTGTCGGTGAGGTTGTTTCCGATCCTGATTGAGCAGCGAGAATTCTCCTTCGTCATCCTACACAAACGGAAGAGTTTGGGCGGTATACCAAAACTTGGCATGGCTCTGTATAGTTCTTCTCTATAAATGCTGTCGTATGCGGCTTTGAAATCGATGAATAGGTGGTGGGTATCGATTTGGAGTTCTTGGGTTTTTTCCAGGATCTGCCGAAGTGTGAAGATTTGCAGCTCTGCGGGAAGGCCGTCATTTCCGGCAGCCTTATTAAGCTTGAGTTTAGAAATTGCTGTCCTCACTTCACTCGGATCGGGTGGTTGGCAGTTTGACTGAGTGTATGAACTAAGTGAATTTTGGAAAGTGATAATAGTGCTCGAATTTAATCGTTGGTATTAAATTTCAAACAAGTTTGATTGAATTGTTAAACGAGAATAAAGTCATAACCGTTTTGTAAATACTAGATATAATTCTAGAAATACGAGTGTGTTTAAATCAGCTTTTGTTTAACATAAATTAAAATTTGTTAAACATTCCAAGCCCGGCTTGATTCTACAATACCTGGTATCCTATTTGGATACATTAATTTGATGCATAGTTTGTAACATAGATAAATAGCCGGAGAATGATTCGGCTCATTTTTTTATATCGATATATGTCTGTCTGTCCGTCCATCCGTCCGTCTGTACGTCACCGACTTTTTGGCCTTGAAATTTCATTGCAATTCAACCAAAGTGGTGATATTGAGGAAGGTATTCCGCTTAATGTCATCGCAGTCGATGAAGAAATGCGCAATGACGATGAAAATGATTTGCAGGATATTCTGGAAATCAGTATTGAAGACAAAACTTCACAAAATCCAAATGTGCAAAATTGTGCAAACGCTTATGTAGCGGGATGGCTTGTTAAGAAAATTATCGGAAAAAAACAGTGCAATGAATGTATAAACTACTTAAAAGAAACAAAAAATTATGAAAAAAAAACGGCTGAATTGATAAATCTTCGAGCTTACAAAAACTTTTGCTTGACAACACCATCCGATATCTTTGAATCCGATTTAAATTCAATAATTGTGGTATTTGAAAAGTATTTTAAATATTTCAAAAGCAAAGAAAGAGTTAAAACGCAAATGTTAACAATACATTCTAAAAAAATTAAATTAAATTGCGGCTGTGGAATTCATTCCGATTTTATAATGGTTTGCATCACAGATATGTTAATAAGGTTTACTATTAAGAATTTTAATAATGTATTGAAAAATCTTTATATTAAAAAAAGATATTAAAAGCTTCAAGCACGGGTAAACTTAAAAAGACTATTACAAATAAAAGTAAAACCAAAATGCCTCGAAAAAAAGTGTTAAGGCCACACAAAAAGTTTTTGTAAAAACGTTTTTATTAGAGGCACCCTAAGAGTGAGAGGCACGGGGAACTCACTTTAAAAAAGCACCCCATAAATAAATGGACGGTAAAAACGCATTATCACCTCCCCGTGGTACCTGCCGGATGACAATCATTTTGTTAACTAACGATAAGCGTAGATAAAGACTAACAAAGTTGACAAGTACATACTTAGAACACCATCATAAGAACTATACAATGTCTTATACAATTATTATTATTTTTATTACTATTTAATTTCCGAATTTCTATAGAAATAGTCGCCGTATTTTGTTTCTCATCATAGTACAAAGAAAATAAAATAATTAACAAAAATACCAATACGCTTAGGAATAAATTTACTGCCTAAGCTTACCCATATTACCTACGTCTTAATCATTAGACGAAGATCAATAAATCACCAAGTGGGCTCTACAATTTCGATTCAATAATTTAGGTTCATCTCATTCCACCCTATTTGCATCTTAAAATCACATCCATACATACGAGTTTGTATGTATGTACCTACATAAGAAAGTGAATTACAATACATAATAAACAACAATAAAAAAAATTCATCCGTTTTGAATCGTCGCTCATTTTTTTAAGTTTGTTATTGTTGTACCGTTGTACATTAAAAATAAAGACAAAAGGGCATTCGGAAGGAATCGATAGGAGACCGACTGTCTGCTGCCTGTCTACCTATATGCTTGAATTGCATGGAGTAGTGTGGACTGTGGAGTGGATAATGGTTTTGTAAGCTAAGTTCTAAACCAAAAACATTGTTTACGATCCAGAATCCACAACAGAGTACGCGCCACCTAGTGACGTGTGTACCTACGACTTCGATTTCGTTGCGGTGGTTCCTCTATGTGTATAAACTCAATGATAATATGTATATTTTTAACAATTATAATATATAAAAGATTTTTTACA
Organism: Rhingia rostrata; assembly: GCA_949824845.1. Classification (NCBI taxonomy): domain Eukaryota; kingdom Metazoa; phylum Arthropoda; class Insecta; order Diptera; family Syrphidae; genus Rhingia; species Rhingia rostrata. The sequence goes on along the minus strand of OX463758.1, from coordinate 38,651,437 downwards.
TAAAAGCAACGTTGCTTAGGGGTCGCTTAACTTAAATTAATTTTAATTAAATTTTTTAAATTAAACAATCATTAAAATATTTATATAAATACGGCTATAAAAACTATAACAACTATAAAAAATACTCTCTATATCATCCATTATTTAAAAATCATGCCAGGATTTATTCCCGAACTATTGCTTTGAACCAAATCAACATCGAATACATAATATAAATTAATACTGATCTATTTCAAATAAACGAATTTCATAACGAATTTTTTTATATATATATCTCTCACATTGGATGGTGATCCCACAACATATTGATGTAGCCCGACCCTCGGATTTTACTTCTTTATATTTGTCAACATCAGCTGTTTTATTTACCTCAAAAACAAATGGGGATTGCTTACATTAATTTTTTGTGAGGACGACAGGGTAAATATTAATTTATTTGTTATTTATTTAATTAATTTCGTGACTTACAGGATGATGTCGCTTCTGATAACACCTATGAAAAACTATCCACAATAGCAAGTTCTCCTTTTTTGATCATTTCGATGACATTGAGTTGTCCGAGAAATAATAGCTCCGATCACAAGCAAACAAAAAGCAATATGATGGTCAATGGAGTTTCGAATCACTCTTTAAGTTTTGTTTGGAAAAAACGATATTGGACTTGTTCTTAAGTCGAAAGCCAAACATGCTGCAATCTCATCGTTCCTAAAGAACCATTCGTCTGCAACGACAATACATTAGTTGTACAATATGAAGTCACAATGCAGGTAATAAAATCAAACTAGTTTCAACTACATCTAGATATTATATAAGTGATTTTCTTTCTTGTAGGACGCACAAGAAAAATTACTGTCTGCAGACAAACCAACAGAGGATCCCAAAAAGGTATGTCAAAGTAACTGCATAAGAAACGACGACATAATATTATATTAAATTTCTTCATCCAATTTTATAGCTCAATGAAAATATTGAAGAAAAACAGAGTCGAAAACCAAGGTACGACGATTTTACTTAAGTCAAAGTTGTCTATTGACGCGCATAACTTTTGTTTACAGATAACGCAACATTGTATCAATAAGTTATGAAGCCTGACAAGACAGCACATTCCAAATTCGTGTAGACCATAAAGTAGTTCGCCAAGACGGATGGGAGGGGTAATAATGCAATTTGAGAAATTTGGGTAGTCGTTAACTGGTTGTCATTTGTTCTATGTAAATTCTGGATCCAGAGCCAGAGAAACCAATTGACTTGGATGATTCCGTTCTCCATCGTAGTAGACGAGAAGGAGGAATAGCAGAAGGTGTTAATAAGGAGCATCAAAGCAAAGAAAAAACCTAATCGCTTAGTATTCGTAATAAAAAAATAATGTACATAATTAAATTTCATTTAATGCAGCGATTTACTGTTAGTACTGAACAGCTGAACTATTGGAAGCTATAAGCTGCTATAGTTGTCCTCCAGGAAATACTATGGGATGGCCTGGGAAAAGGAGTACAAAAAACTGTAACAGTATGGCATTTGTTAAAATAAAATTGTTCGGATTGTCATAAGAGAAGCACTTTGCCTAGTAGTCTCATGCTTCAAAGACACAACAAACGTATTGTAGCAATCATCGAGGGTTAATTCGGCAACATAAGCCTTACATGCGCTCATGCTCCGAAATCGTGAAGTTGAGCGTACGTGGTTTGAAAGCTATTTATCGGAAAGATAACAAAGTTACCCTGTAGTAATGGGTATTGCTTTGGACTTCTTGGTTTGATCAGTTCGTGGACTAAAGCCACGGTTTTAGGTGTTCACATATAACGGATCTTGTAGGCTATGCTTAGGAGACTTGTGTCGCTTGCAATTTCATTTTTTCGATATTAATTTTCTTCACAAATATCACATTTGTTCTGACGGAAGGAACATTCTTAAATGATCAGATATCTGAAGTACTTGATACATGCTAATGGTGTTGCTAATTTCCAATCTTTGTCAACACTCCATCTAAACAAGGTAGAAGAACAAATTAGACCGGTAGATTAGAATTTATGTTTGTGACATTTGAAGTTAACAAACTTTCCGATAGCAAAAACCTCGTAAGGAACCCACCTACAAAAACATACACTACAGCTTACTACACCCTTATTCCACATGGCGTTTTTATTAAACGACAGATAGCGTTTTTTGAAATCGGTATTACAGCTGGCAAGTCTGAAGGCGTTTTATGTCGTTTAACGCTACGTGGCGTTTAAGTAGGGTGGAACGTAAGTTCTTAAAACGTCATAGCAGTTATTCGTATTCTAACAGTAGTTTTAGTTGGATAAAACGACAGGTAAAACGCCAATAATTGTCGAATAGAAATTTGCAAACGACAAGATGTCGAATTTTAGTTAAAATGTGAGTTTCGTTTAATTTGTGTATTAATTTAAGGATTTTATTAATTGTTATTTTTTCAAGGGTGAAAATAACAACCCCAGAACAAATGAAACGTTTGGTTGAATTAATGGAACAAAATGTTTCGCTGGCAAGAAATTTCAAAAGAGGTATTCCCCAGACCGATGATATCAAAAAACGGGTGGGAGTCGGTAGCTGTGACACTAAATTATTTAGGACCACCCGTAAGAACTCAAAAAGAGTGGCAGAAGGTTAGCATGTAAAATCAAAATTGAAGTGTAATACTAAATGTATATTCACAGGTCTTAGATTAGATTAGATTTTGACCTGATTCTTCTTCTGATGTTTTTCATTTCTCTTTTTGCAATTTCATCTTCTTTTTCGTCTTCACTTTCCTATGATATAAACATTGCAATGCTATTCATTGTTTTTGTAACATTATTTTGTATTTTGAATTTTAAATAGGTAAAATAAATGTTCATTTGAAATTTCAAATTGCAAAACATAAACGCCTATCTGCCATTTTTTGTATCAGCTGTTGCTGTGGAACTCATGTGGAAAGCAAGAAAAATGAGAGCGGAGGCGTTCAGAGAATAGAATACCGACACTTAAACGACACTAAAATGAATCGACTCAAAAAACGTCATTTGTCGTTTAATAAAAACGCCATCTGGAATAAGGGTGATTGAATGAAAATATTTTGCTTTATTTAAATGTTAAAAGCTTTTTGGTATTTAAATATGGTACATTTTTGTTGTAAGAAGTTATTGACACGAGTAGTATAACTAATAGTAGTATTTACAAATCTTATAACTTAAAATTAGTTTGGAAAACACAAACAAAAATTTGCGCATGTGACGCATCTGTTGTGTAATCAGGAAGGGTTTAAGTTGAACTTGGTGTTGATTTTGGAACTTACGTTCATTTCACTGTTGTGATCATAGTTTGTCTGTTTTTGGGGACCATCCAAAATCGTTTTTATTGTTGTTGAATTTGGTTCTGCTTGTTTGTTGATCCATGTTTGAGTTCCGATGTTAGATTTGCATTGTTGCTATTGCTGTTCGTTGTTTGGTAAATTTGAGTCTACGAAAAAGACGATTACAATAAACATAGCTGATATAACAGAGGGTTTATTACTTACATACATTTGATGACAAGTTTTTAATAATTAATAATAATGTCCTGTCGTCGTTCGTCAAGGTCACTTCATGTCATTTCATGTCACAGCACCAAAAGACGACCCGACCAACCGTCTGTACACCAGCAGCGAAGAAGTTTTATTTACAAATTGTTAAATAAACACAATTATTATAAAGACAATTCATTAATTTATTTAAAAGAAAAAAAATCTCATCAAAACGAAAAATCCTGTTACTAATATTAAATAAAAACATATGAGAAGGCTACAATCCACTGTGTGGATCGTTTTATACCCTATCCCATCCCATCCTTAAATCAAGTATCCTCAAAATGTCGGCTTTTTGGCGATGAAATATAGGAAATGTCATTGTTAGAACATATTGTTCAGACAGTTTATCGAAATCATTTATGTTTCGACAATAAACATTGTTTGTCGCCTGGTTATGCTAAGAGATAGTGTAAAGAAATGGTTTTTGTATGAAAACGCCTCCAAAAACTGGCTACAATCCACTGTGTGGATCGTTTTATACCCTATCCCATTCCATCCTTTAAATTAATATCACTTAAATGTGAGTTTTATGCTAAAGAAATATTAAAATTGAAATTGTCGCAACATATTGTTCAGACAGTTTATCAAAATCTTGTATGGTTCGACCAATATGGCGTAGGGTATAAAAATGGTTTTGTATGAAAACTCACCCAAAAAGTGTGCGTGGGTATAAATTATATCTTGAAGATATGTTTATATTAACAAATCCAATTATTTCGCATCATATTTTTAAAATATAACCGAAAATTGTTTTTTACTGAAAAGTGGGCGAGGCAAAAAATTTTGTATAGACGAAATATAAACATTCAGATTGTCTAGATATCTCCTTCAGACACTTTTTCAAAGGACGGACAGACAGACATTGCTTAATCGACTCAGCAAGCGATTCAGGGTCGATCCATATACTTTGAGGTATATCTAGCTAAATTATATCACTATGTTTCAAACTATGTATCAAAACTAATATACCCCTATAGGGTATAAACACATTGTTCAAACAGTTTACCAAAATCTTTCATGGTTCGACAAAAAAAACAAAGATTTTCGCCTGATTATGCTATGAAGTAGTGTATAAAAGAGGTTTTTTTATGCAAACGCCCCCAAAAAGTGGGCGTGGGTTAAAATGATATATATAAGAATTATTTATGCTATCATAATCAATGACTTTGCAAATAAATTTTTCAAAATCATTAAAATTTTACGGAAAATTTTACCACGCCCAATTTTTGGAGGCGTTTTCATACAAAAATCATTTCTTTACACTACCTCTTAGCATAACCAGGCGAAAAACGGGTTTTTTGTCGAACAATTAAAGATTTTGATAAACAGCCTGAACAATATGTTATGCAAATGACATTTTCTATATTTCATCGCCATAAATCCGACATTTTGGGGATATTTGTCCTAAGGATGGGATGGGATAGGGTACAAAACGATTAAGCCATGTCCGTCCGAGACAGACAGACATGGCTTAATCGACTCAGCTAGCGATTCTACTTTTAGGTATACCTAGCTAAATTATTTCACTATGTTACAAACTATCTATCAAAACTAATATAATAATCGATTAAGCCATGTCTGTCTGTCCGTCCGTCTGTAGGTAACCGGTTTTTGTGCCTTAAATTTTGAGCTAGGATAATGAAATTCGGTACATGTGATCCTTGTACGTACTGTTCGAACCGTAAGTTAGTATGAACTAATTTTAGGCCAAATCGTTTAAAATTTTGAGAAAATGTCTGAGCAAGATATCTAGGCAATCCTTATGTCTATATTTTTTCTTTTTAAAGTTTTTGTACGCCCAATTTTTTAAGTATAAACAGTTTTTCGGTGAAATTTTAAAAATTAAAAAAAAAATTGATTGGTAATGTAAACATATCTTCGATAAAATATTTTTATCCACGCCCACGTTTTGGAGACGTTTTGAAACAAAAACCATTTGTATAGCCTACGCCATACCATATGCTGGAGAAAAACGGTGTTTTTTGGTCGAACCATACAAGTTTTTGATAAACTCTCTGAACAATTTTCATTTTCAATTTTAATATTTTTTTGCCATAAAACCCACATTTAAGGGATATTAATTTAAAGGATGGGATGGGATAGGGTATAAAACGATCCACACAGTGGATTGTAGCCTTCTCATATGTTGTTTTTATTATGAATGCTTAATATTATTATTATAAATGCTCGGACAAAGACATGACAGAACGTTAAACTGAAGACGACAGGACTTGACATGACTTGAACTGTTTATACCCTATCCCATAGTGTTTATATTAGTTTTAATATAAAGTTTGTAATACTACGTTCACACTGAGCAAAAAAACTAATTTCGGCATTAATTTTGGAAAAACGATTAAATTTCCCATACAAAATTAAATTTCCGTAACCATCACATATGTGGGAAATGTGGTTTCGAATATGAAAAAATAAGTGGTCAAAGAAACAAACAAACCTTTTTTCATTGGAATGGAACAGCTAAAGTGTCAACTTGGGATTAATATGACAAAAAAAAGCAGTAATTGTAAACATTATATGCGTACATCTACTTTGAAATTGTGAGAAGTAAGTAAGCGAAGAAGTAAGCGATAATAAAAGACCTAAGATTTGTGAGCAGGTAAGAATATTAATAAATTAATATTAAATAGTTAGGTCATGTTAAAGAAAGCAAAAAGAAAAAAGTTATTTGGAAGTGGGATTCGGAAGAATTGCTCTGCGATTTGTGGATGCATCGGCAAGATAAGAGGCAACCACAAAAATACACACTTATACAAAGAGATGTCAGCAAACACGTTGGAAATGGGATTTCATTTCACCCCAGCTGATCTGCATATAAAAATTAATAACCTGACAGCAAAATACACGTAAGTTCTTCTCGTTATTCCTTCAATATTTATCAGCATGTATTCCCAAGTTTCACTCTTTTTAGAAAGGAAAAAAAACGCAGAAGGGATGCTCTGGTGGTTAACCCCTTGAATGGCCCTTGTATAACAAGGTGCATGCCATATTAGGACAATTCAGGGTGAGTACTGTTGAAATTCTTGTTGAAGGCAGCATTTCAAAGGTATGTATTGAAGCATCGAGTTACTCGTTAGTTTAAAATGCAGCTACATAACTAATGAATTTTAAATAGGACACTTGTGCTCAGGTATAGATGGCACTGTAATAACATTTCCTGTTACGAACATATGCTTTTCTTTCTGGATTAATTATTATTTCATTTCATTTGAGTTCGTAGAATGGAAAATACAAGTGCTATAATTGAAAATATACTTAATTAAGGGAAGTAGTTTAAGACAAGTTTTTTTTTTAAGGAAAGTAGTTAACACTTTGTAAAGGTAAGCAACAAAATTTGTTCTAAATAATAGTTTAATACTAATTAAGTCAATTTCTAGATAAATATACCTTAGATATTGGTAGCAAATAAGTAGCTAATTTATCACAAGAAAGATCACCAGACACGTGCGAAAACATACATTTGATATTAATGAAACATCATGCAACAAGAGTGAACTCAACAAGAACCAAGCAACAAAAAGGATGATTCCACTAAACACCTACATGCGAATTTATTTAATCTTACGTCTTATTTTAAATAACGACACATGAACTATACATGCACAAAAAATATGGTCCGTACCAAAACAGTTGGTAAACGGTCGATTGCGCAGAGAGAGGATTTAAGAGAACAAAAATGACGCGAAAGAGATTTAATCACTAAGCGTTTTTGCCTGTAATTTACAATGCGTAACCCAACTTTACAGTGCTTAGAACTAAAATGCTGTTGAATATCTAAATAAACTTAATTTTTTATTATGAGGTCGACTTTTATACATTTCTACCTAGAAGTCCGATTGTATTTGAAAGGGTTCCCAACCCTTTTTATGGTTTATGGTGTGACACTGCAATTTACTTTACTTTGCGTGCCAATATCAGTACCTACATGATCAATATGCACGACACAATAATGATCAACGAAAGCATAATGAGCAAATAGGGTTTAAATCTAAAACCGTACACCTTCATACAGACACAGTCACACAATCAATTCATGTGCAATGTTTTGCTTAATCTATCTGACCGTGATCACATCATATTCCTACAAAGAACCGACAAGACAACAAACGAAACAATATAATATTTTCCTCCAAGTAAAGTTGACATATAATGGTCTATATTTTTCCTCCGCTCCTAATTTCAGTATAAACGAAGGAAAATGAAGAAACCACCCTCAGTGTAGTGATGTGCATAATCGAATGATTTCAATAATCGAGATGTTAGTATTCGAGTGATCTGAATAATCGAATGATCATTCGAATGAAATATTCCATACTCCATTCTACATTTTCTCTGAAAATTGGAGTGAGTATTAGTAGTACTGTTTTATTTCACTCGAGAGCTCATGTATACCTACGGGGAACGAGATATCGCTCATCATTCGAATGAAAATATAAACATCCAAGGAAAGAGAAGAGGCAAAACGCAAAAGCATGCCATGAGAATGAGATATTATTATTATTATTCATACTTCATACTTCATGTTCATACTTCATACAGGTATTCTTTTCGCACACACGTCACGACTCACAAGCATCTAAGTAGGTATTGTTTCTGTTTGTTTTATTGATATTGGTTTTATAGAGGTTGTGTATTGTGTTTTGTGTTCGGGTTGTGTCGCATCGCAGAAATTGAGCAAAATAAAAAAACGACAAAAATAAAAATTGAGAGAAAGAGAATTATGAAATCATTCGAATGATTTGAAATCAAGAATCGAGACATCTCGAGATATTGCGAGAATCGATTATAATCGATTATTTCACTCGAATGCGCCCATCACTACCTCAGTGAGATCGCGACAGCGATCTTGAACACAAGGCAGGTATACGTCGTTTTTTATTATGGCTCTGCCCATTTTCGTCTCTTTATGCTTGTTTTTGCAATTTTAAGAGATTGTAAAACACATTTTAAGAGACCTGCGCAGTAGAATGGCCAACTGTTTTGGTACGCACTATATCACAGAAATTGTATTGTATGGTGTCTTGTTATCACAGATCTTATATTAAACCTAACTACATCTAATTAATTCTTACTTCTACTTATAACATATATACATATAAACTAAATATATAAAAATCAACAAACTTAACTATTATATATAAAAAAGAAGAAAACATCATATAATTGCTAAAAAAAAACTTTTACTAACGAAATCATTTTGCGTTTAGGTTAAAAAGAGTTATTTGTCGTCCTATTTTAAGTTAATATATCATGATTGAAACCACATTTGAGTTATGTGTGAGGTATATGAATAACAATACTACAATGAATAATTGTTAATAACTTCGTATCGGCTCAATTTTTTTATTGAACAACTATGAATCTTTCACATTTTTTGTTATAAGGAATTTAGCTTTAAGCACCCCAAGCCCTGAGCGAGCCTGTTAAAAAAATAAAAGAGAGTACCAACAAGCTAGGTTTCCAATTACACCGAATCTTTCTCTCTTAAAAATTTAATAGCTGTGGCCATACGCCACAGTTATTATGGCGCCCAAATCATAGGAACAAAAATTGATAAGTTTACAGCTTATCTAGCATCAACTCCTTCAAGATAATAAAATTAGTGAGAGAATAAGTTAATAGGATCATGTCGCGATCGTAAATCAGACAAGTTACAACGGTGAATCCTATCAAGGCAAGTGCGTTTTGGGAAATCATAGTTAGTTTACGTGTTCTGCAGTACAAGTGGGTCAGAATTGTGCCTAAGCGGTGCTACACGCTACACAAAATCCCCATACATACATTATTGGTTATAAAATTTCTTGGAATTACATTTTTCTATAATTATGTTTCAATGCGAACATATCATTTCTTCTAATATTCTTTACTAATTACTACTCGTCTGAGTAATTATCATCGTGAGATTAGAAAATAATGTTGAGGATCGGTGTGTTTCTATATTCATCCCGCAGTTAAATTTACTTTGATTTGTCTAAGTCGTTATTGCTTAAATAGATATATCGGATGATCTTGTTATCTATTCATAGTCTGTGTATTGTTGAAAAAAAAATTGACCCGAAAATTAAATGAATTTTAATAGAAAAGAAAAATAAACCAGAAATATAAATTGTATTATAAGTGCATGTAAAAAAAGAAAAAAAGTGTTTATATTTATGTATATTTAGAGTGAAGTGAAAAAATAACGTGGAATAATATTTCTGCGAGCTGTGAGAGAGTGCTAACATATATCATTGGAATACGAATAACTCTTAAACTACGGTAAATCTTTACATTCATATTTCATATTTGTTTACTTTTTGTTTCGTTTATTTTTGATGCATTATTCGTTTTTTCTATATATTAATTGTTTGTTAATTTCACAAACATTACAATTTCAATTCGTGAATCTGTTGTAACTAGCTATCACTAATTAGTTCAAAATGGATTTTTCACTTCTAGAAAGTGATGAAATTAGACATGAGTGTCAGATTTGAGGTTTGGTCTACTGAAGGGAGTGTTAGAAGTTTAGCAACACAGCTGTTTCCAAGATATAAAGCAGAGTGTGAAGGCAATGTTTCATATAGTCCAAAGGTTGTTAATAACTCTTCTAAAGAAATCAACATATGTCAAGAAAAAAATTGATTTCTTAGGTAATTTTGTTAAGGCAGCTTTTAAATCAGGAGATGTAAATGTTTTAGAAAGAACTAAGGTTAAAGCGAAACATATTGAAATTCGATTAAGAGTTTTGTTGCAGAAAAATCCTAATCTTAATGTTACTGTTCTCAGAATGTTAAAAGAATTAAAAGATACTGAGGCCAAAAATATTGTAGACAATTCTCAAAGTGGTGTAGGTGATGTTGCTGGAGCCATTGTGACAGCAGACATTCCAGTAGCAATTTCTTTGACTCAAAGTAAAGTTTTAGTTGAGCCACGAGCAGTTGAAAATTTTAGTTCGGAAGATATTTTAGAAGGTACATGGTACAAGATAAAAGCAATCCCACTTTTATTAACGTTTACAATAGCGAAACAGGTGCTTTTCCTAAGCAGGTCAAAACATCCCTTGCATCTAAATTTGGAGGTCTTAATATTCATCCTTTAAACCCCCCAGAAAGCCTTTAATGATACATTGTGCAAACAATCAAAAACAGTTTCACTACCTTCGAATGGTAATGAAACATATTGCCGAAATGATAGAAATGTTGGTGTATACCAAACTAATATAAATGAAACGGCACCACGTTTTACAAATTGCAGTTATGACTATAGCAGCCAAAATCGTAGCATTGCGAATTGGGGTTTGAAATTCAATGGAACACCCACTCCACTTAGCGTAGAACAGTTCATTTTTAGAGATTAGATGTTGGGTAAAAGTGAAGGAATCCTTGGTGATAATATGGTGTCCCTCAGTTATTGGAGGGACATGCCAAGACATGGTTTTGGATTTTTATCCAACGAAATCGCTCACCTACCTGGTCACATTTCCGATTCTCACTTATAAGTGAATTTCAATCACTAAATAGCGATCATGAGTTGCGTCGTCAAATAGAAGCTCGAAAGCAAAACCAAAGATACACTTTTTGTGAATTTCCATATTCCATATTCTGAAGCAGATAAAGCCAGTCCGTTGAAAAATATTATGCATCCTGCGCTGCGGAAGCATTTAATTTTGGAACAGCCAGCTACTGTTGGATCAGTTGAGGCTAATGTGCATGAGGATAGAAAAGGGTTTATCGGAGATCGGCGAGTCCTTGGATGACCAAGTTTTTGAAAGGCGCAGAATGGTAAATGAAATACAAACAGCAATTGAAACTTTACCTTGTGTATATTTCAGAACAAATGTGTAGTAGCGAAGGTAACTACAGTGTAGAAGTGGGTTTGTGAAGGGTTTTTCAATAAGAGCGCTACAAATTTTTTTTTGAATAAAACAAAAACGGTTTTGGATATCAATGAAATTCTTTATTCCTGTGAAAGTACGTTCGATGCCATTATGTATGGAACTCGATTTCTTTTGCATGGCCACCACGAGCACGCTTGCAGAAGTCCAGACGCTGAACCCAATTTTCGACGGTTTTCAAGCATAAATCGTCAGATACTGCTGCAATTTCACGTTCGATATTCATACGAAGTTCATCAATCGTCGCTGGCTTGTTGGCAAAGACCATAGACTTGACGTAGCCCCACAGGAAATAGTCTAACGGCGTCAAATGGCACGACCGAGGCGGCCAAGCGGCTGGACCATTTCGTGAGATAACACGTTCTCCAAACTTGGTTTCCAATAAATTGATTGTGGCATTCGCTGTGTGGCTTGTGGCGCCGTCCTGTTTTAAACACATGTCCTCCAAGTCCATATCATCCAATTGGGGCCAAAAATATTCGGTTTCCATTGAACGGTAGCGATTCCCATTCACAGTAACGTGCCGGTCTTGATCATCACGGAAGGAGTACGGCCCAATGACGCCGGCGGCCCATAAACCACACCAAACCGTAATTTTTTCGGGATGCAATGATGACTCATGGCGTACATGTGGATTGCTGCGCCTGACCAATACCGCATATTTTGTTAATTGACGAAGCCATTCAGCCAGAAATGAGCCTCATCGCTGAAGATGATTTTTCGATGAAAATCCGAATCATTTTCAAGTTGTTGCTCAGCCCAATTCACGAACATACGACGCTTCTGGTGGTCAAGCGGCTTCAGTTCTTGCGTCAATTTAATCTTGTAAGGATGTAGGCCAAGATCTTTTTCACAAAATTTGACACAACGACGTCACAGAGATGCCCAACGCTTGAGAACGACGTGTGAGAGACAGATTTGGGCTTTCTTCAACTGAAGCCTCAGCGGCAGCAATATTCTCGACACTACGGGCACTTCTTTGTCTCACTGGCACGGGAACATTTTGTACTGTGCCTGTGGATTCAAATTATTTTGCTGTCGCTGTCTCTCACCTTTTGTAGCGTCCCTGTTGAAAAACCTGATACAATGTCCCTCAGATGAACAAAATATTTTTTGCTACAGTTGTGGTGCAAAACTTAGGACCGGATGTCAGACAAAGAGGCTTTCGGCATCCGCATCAGAATCAGAATCACACAGTCTCAAACAAACTACATCTGGTCTCTCGACATAGAACGGACCAGAATTGTCAAACAGATTTTTAAACAAAATAATATTTCCCTACCGCAATAGATGTTTAAAGTATTTTCAGAATAAAAGGCAAGATTTCAAAATATTTAAATCACTGATTATGTCGGTAGACCTTTTGCTGGAATCAATATTGAAGGCAAGAAATGCAAAGCTTTTTTAGATAGTGGTTCGCCCATCTCAGTTCTGGGTAATGGTACTTTAGAGCTACTAAAGGAACTTCAAATACCATATTCAAATATAGATTGTTGCTTGCGTACCGCGGATGGAGCCTCGCAAGAAATAATTGGTTTTGTTTATTTGAATGTTACTATTCAAGCAGTTTCTAAAGCGATTAAATTAGTAATAATATGCAATCATTTACAGAAGAGCAAAGGGAAGTTTTAGACGCAGTTATTAGCACCATACCTTCCTTTAATGATCTTGGGTCTTGGTAAAACATCGGTCCTTGAACATGAAATCGATGTAGATAGTGCAAAGCCTTTGAGACAGACATTTTCCGATATCTCCCGCAAAACAGAAAATACTAGACGATGAAATCGAAAGAATGCTTGAATAAGGGGTCATTGAAAAAAGTAACTACAAGCTGTTGGTCTTCACCTGTAGTTATAACAATGAGATCTAATGGAAAACCAAGGCTTTGTTTGGATGCTCGTGGAGTAAACTCTCTTACTCTCAAAGATGCTTATCCTATTCAAACAGTTGAAGGAACCGTTACTCGCATGAATGTGTCTAGATATATTTCATCCCTTGATCTCAAGGAAAGCTTCTGGCAGATACCGCTGGCTAAATCAACGCGTGATAAGACCGCTTTTGCCATTCCTGGATGAGGTCAATTTCGATGTAAGGTTATGGCATTTGGTCTTAAAAATGCTACGCAAACAATGTGTAAGCTGATAGATCGCGTTATTCCTTACGAGTTGCACGGGGATTTGCTTACATACATCGATGACCTCCTTATCATGTCAGAAACTTTTGAAGAACATATGCAGTTGCTATCTAAGGTTTCACGTTGTTTGAGAGATGCCAACCTAACGATAAATGTGGATAAAAACAAGTGCTGTCAGAAACAGAAAAATATTTAGGGTATATAGCAGAGATGAAGTAAGGAAGAGATAGGAAACTTTCCAGGGCTTTTACGTTTTGCCTACAAGCTAATCCATTAAGTTTCCAGGATTTTGACAGATAAATTACTCTCCACGGCCCAATTAGGTGCACACATATTTGATTCACACACACTTGTCTGAAGCCTGGTCTTTTAAACGTCAAAACGTAGCTAACTGCCAAATTCAAAATTTTCAAACGAAAAATAACGGCCAAATTCAAAATTTTAGCACATATTGCCCACACCCATGGAATTCTGTCTGTTCAGTTGGTGATGTGTCTTAAAATATTTCCAGTTGAATTGAAATTCAAATTATTACAGTTGACAATATTTTATTTAATCGAAATAATTTTTTTTCGGTATGTATGTTGTATGTTTTCAATTATTATAATTTATTGAAAAGGATCATCATTATTTAAACAAAGATACATGTGTATTTTTGATATTATTCCCTTATTATGTGGCTAACAAACAAATCAATTTCCGTATTTTTCCATATAATTGTAAATAAATTAATTTTTATATATACAATTACATTTTTATTGTTTCATCAAATGGTTTTCCTCAATCTTAATCACCCGCATTAATAAACGTTAACAATGTTTAAATTAAATGAGAAATCTTAATTAGAAAGTTATAGTTATTTGATTCTAATAAACAAAAAATTAAATAATTCACCGAAGTAGGTGAATTAACCTAATCTACTATTAGTAAAAAATGCTGGTAAGAGACATAATATAATAATAATAATAATATCATAATAATAACATAATAATAATAATTATTAATTCAGTATTATAATTAAAATTATTAATTATTTATTTAAAAAAAAAAATCATCAGAAATGTTACCTATAAAAACACCAAACAAATAATTTAATTATTCTATTGTTTGTAAATTCTATTCTATATTCTATTGTTTGTAAATTGACACAAGCGTTTGACGCCATCTGCTATTTCATTCGATCTCTTTGTCCAAATAAGTGCACGAATATTATGTTCTTCATGTTTTCATATCCCCGATTCGATATTAGTGTTGCTCAACTTGTTTTATGATTCATTCTTGGCCTACGTATTCTAAAATAGTTTTGTACAGAAAATCGAATATAACTTCACCAATTTATCATCAAATCCTACCACAAATTTTTCTTTCAACACATCCCCGAACACCCACCTAGTAATAAATCTCAAATTTGTTAATTGTTTTGTATTTTATTGTGTACTCGATTTTTCTTAAACAAAAAATAGAATGCGTAATGGGTTGTAAGGGTTTTACCGACGCCCACAAAATACCAGCAGATGTTAGGTAAGGAATACCAAAATACCATTATAATTTCAAGTTGGTTGATGACGATTTCATGTGCGCGCCATTTTGGTCTAGGTCTTTCTCTACTGCGTCCTCCTAATCCTAAATCTGTTTAAGAATCGAAGAGTTTGCAAATAATACAAGCTGGAGTGTTGGTCTCCATTCGCTCTACATGTCCTATCCATCTTTATAGTCCTATATCCATACAAAGTTCATGGTTGAATGTTCATGTACAGGACGGTGTAAAATTTATTTCACATCGATATTCCTTCCTTAATGTACATACATATTAACATCTACCAACTATTAAAATTGGTCAAATTGACCAATAAATTACAACGTGCTCACATAGTTTGCTTGTCTGTCAATATATCCGATCAAATTGCGGTATTTATATTAGCTTACAATGCGTCACCGAATATCAAATTCCGAAGCATGCATATCAGCTATTTGTTGCTATCTTTGTACAAATAAACAAAACAAAAACTATTGACATGCACCTGCACAAAAACACAACGACCGAATCATTCTTAATTGCCGGGGCCAAGGTACACAAAGTCCCTTAATAACTCAAAGTTGTATCTGTGAATGGTGTCCTTCTGTCCAATTTGTCATTTTGTTGACTGTTACTTGTTTTTGTATCCTTCTTTATCGTGAAACTCATAATTGTTGCTTCTGATTGGCTTTAACTTGGTAATGCCCATTGTTGTAACTCTGACCACACATCAAGTGCTTATTTTTACCGTTTTAACGTTAAGCGCGAGTGTTGAAAACACGAAGAAAAACAGCAACACTGTAAACAGCCAGGTCAGAATGGCACGGAATGTGAGAAAATTAAACAGGAGAGGTGCAAGCAAACAACTAGCGGAAGCCCTAAACTGCTACAAAGCAGACATTACTGCCATCCAGGAAATACGATGGATGGGCCGGGCAAAAAGAGGATGAAAAACTGTGACATCTACTACGGACCGTGTTAAAGTGAGCAAAAACAGCGACTAATCGGATGCGGATTTGTTATAAGTGCCAGACTTAGGCAAGAAGTCTTATGTTTCCAAGACATTAGCGAACGCATTGTAACGATCCACATCAAGGCCGAATTCGCCAACTTTAGCCTTATATGCGCTCACGCCCCAACGCAGGAAAAAGATGATATAGCTAAGGACTGCTTCTATGAGCTCCTTGACAAAACCTATGAGCGACTACCGAAGTACGATGTTAAAATCGTGCTGGGAGATTTTAACGCAAAGGTAGGAAGAGAAGACATCTTTAGCAGTATTGTCGGAAACCATAGCCTACACGACAACACTTCTGGTAACGGACTTAGGCTAATTGACTTCGCTACGGAACGAAATGCCACTATAGTCAGCACACGGTTTCCTCACCTCGATATCCATAAGGGGACATGGCGGTCTCCAGATCAACGAACGGTCAATCAAATTGATCACATAGCGATAGACAAGCGCCACGCATCCGAACATTCCGAGCATAGGCAGATAAGAAGGGAAGAACACCGGCTTTTTTTTTTAGAAAGAAGAAAAAAGAGGAAGAAAAGCGCGCGATCAAGGATATAGAGAGGTGCCACTCCAGGAAAGATGTTTGCAAGTTTTACAAAAGTATAAAACGTCAAAGCCAAGGATACAAGGCTCGAACAGAATCCTGTCGAGATGAACAAGGAAATATCGTATCAGCATCAGGATATGGAAGAACCACTTCTGCAGACTGTTAAACGGCGATGACGAACAACATTCCGCTGTCAGGCAGAACGAACCATTCAATATTGGCAACGACAGCGAAAGCTGCCAACCAACCGGCCTAAATGAAGTGAGGATAGCAATATCTAAACTGAAGCTTAATAAGGCTACCGGAAATGACGGCCTTCCCGCCGAGCTTTATAAAGCCGGCGGAGATGACTTGGTAAGTAACATCCACCAACTCATAAGCCGAATCTGGTCGGAAGAAAGTATGCCTGAAGAATGGAACCTCAGCATCGTTTGCCCGATCCACAAGAGAGGAGACCCTCTAAACTGCGCCAACTACAGAGGCATAAGTCTCCTCAACATCGCATACAAAATTCTATCTAAGCGCCACTTAAGTAAGTAAGTAAACGTGGCTGTGAAATCTCGTTGCGTCTGACCAATGGAGTCAATATCGTCGTTGGTAATAGTTGCAACGATTTATGAATTGTGCACCTGGTGTTTGCTCTGGAATGATTATAATGAAGTTATATAACAATGCGTCACCTTGTTCAAATTCTTTTTTTGGTATCGAATGTATCGATAAATTCTTTGCCCATTCTTAACAATGTTTTTATTGCTGGTGAGCGAAGATTAGCACATTAATGGGGCTTGATCTAATGGCCTGTTGGTGTCGTTAAAGGTAAAGGGATACCTGTTGCGCGAAGGCCTTGGTGGTCTTTTGTGAATTTATATTTTTCAAATTATTTCGCATATTTTGTGGTGCATTCAATATCCATATTTTAACCATGGTAGTCATCCAAGCTCCTAGAAATGCTGGGACCTCCAAAATACTGCATACTTATCCGTTTGTAGTCGTTAGATTTAGTTATAGCGTTCTAACATGCCAAGTGGTAATGCGTCGTTGGCCTTTTTGTTAGCATGTTCGTCATCATTAATTTCATATCTTTCCGAAGCTGTTACTTGCTTCTTAACTGCAGCTGTTGTTTACGTGAGTGGGCAGTTAGCCTAAAGCACAACCCACAGCCTGGGCAGTCAGGTATTAACCTGAGGACAAAAGTCCGGACATTTCGTGACAGTCATTCTGGCCAGGCTGTTTATAGTGTTGCTACTTTTTGTCTTGTTACCAGCACTCTTACTTATCAGTTTAGCAAGTGAAATATAGTTGGTTACAACGACTGGGCGTTGCGAAGTGAACGCCATCGTTCTGTACATTCAACTTGTTTATTATTCTTAATCAATTTCATATCATATACAGAAACTTTTATTATCAATTTATACTTGCATTATAATCAATTGATTTATTGTTACACGTAGTTAAAGGATAAAGAGAATTATTTATATTTACATATCTATTTATATATGTTTCGTTCCAAGAATCTAATAGAAGCTATCACTCACTCGGATGAATTTTAGGTGCACTTAATATACATACACACAAATGTACTCACGTTTTTTAGACTGAGATTAAATACACTTCATAAACATCTATCTATCAATCTAGATAAAATTATGAGCTAAGCAAACAAAAATAATAAAAAAAATATTTAAGCAATATCCTTCATACGATAAGTAGCATCTAAGATTATTAAAAAGAAATGAATAATATAGGTTACGTTGTTAAATAATTAGTTGATAATATAGTAGCTAAGATTGTTAAATTACTTACCTTTAGTTCGTATTTGTCAGAGATTTTATTATATATTTAAAAATGTTTATTTATTTGTAACATTATCTACGTTTAACTAATTAATTATTCCTTACGAAATTTTGTGATTAGTTAGATATTAAATAAAGTTATTCATGCAACCTCTTATATTTGCAATGCGCTTTTAACTATTTTTTTTCTTCTTCAGGTCTTCTATGTTTGAAATTTCCTGGTGTTGCGATATTTTCATGTGATTGATAAATTTCCGATATTGTTGTAAAAGATTTCCCACGATGATCATGATTTTCCGAAATTTCGTGATAATCGTTTTTGAACGATTTTTTTTTATAGAGAGGCATATAAAAACATAAATTATATTTTATCTGTAGAGATATATAACGACAACGTCTGGGTCTGTTTAAATTGAGCAAAAGTGACAGAGTTTGCGACAGACACTTTTCCTAATCCATGTTTGCCACACAAAAAAGACTTCGATTAACAGAAACAGCTGTCCCCGATGTTGTTAATTGTGAAAGTATAGAAAACATAAATCCGCTTTTATGCGTTTAACGTCGTCGCTTGTCATCTACTACTTACAAGACCATTTCACCTGGTTTCCAGGTAAATGGGGATATAGGGGGAAGTAATGACATTGTCATTCAAAGCGTTGAAATTCTCCCAATAACAGAACTCAAAGATAGAGACGTAGAGGTAAGAACTTCAGAAAACTTGGTGGAAATCACCACACCAACAAAAACACGCCCAGGAATCGGATCAGAGATGCTGATAGTACATATTTAAAAATGGAAGACAAGGTTCGCGATTTAAAAAACCAACTACTGCTGAAAAACAATCGTATATTGTTCCTTGAAAATCAAAACAAATGCTTACAGCAGGGCCAATTATCAAAGCACGAAATGCACAACTAACCGGAAGAAGTTAAAATAATTTTCGACAATTTACGTAAAAATTGCCACAATTGTCCTAAGGAAAAAAGATATACTTTATTTCGACTATGAGTCATTTGCATTTAAAACCAATGTTTAATTTTCCGGATTTGAAGACTCTTAATTTATTCATTTACTTATGGCCCAATCCACCCGGCAATGTTGAATTTAATGACAAATATCTTAAACTCAAGATAAGTCAGTTACCCCGTATTTACAAATACTGCTCTATTTCAGTTGATGAAATGTCACTAAAAACCCACTTAGTTTATTGTAGGAAAATTGACAGGCTTTGGGTTGGAGGATCATGGTGGTACCGACAAGCGTACTTCAAATCGCACCAACAGCGTACTAGTGCTAATGGCTCAAGGTGTTGCGCAACATTGGAAACATCCGTTAGCATATGGCAGAGAATGGCAGTTCCAGCCATGGTTTCAGAGCCTCGGCCAGAGATGGAAAAGGTCTTAAGAGCAGCTGAAACTGTATTTTTTTTATTATTTTTGTTTGCTTAGCTCATAATATTATCTAGATTAATTAAATTTATGTATGTTATGTATTTGTTATGTTTATGAAGTGTATTTAAATCTCAGTCTAAAGAACGTGAGTAAATTTGTGTGTATGTGTGTATGTATATTAAGTGCACCTAAAATCCATCCCAATGAGTGATAGCTTCTATTAGATTCTTGGAACGAAACATATATAAATAGATATGTAAATATAAATAATTCTCATTATCCTTTAACTACGTGTAACAATAATCAATTGATTATAATGCAAGTATAAATTGATAATAAAAGTTTCTGTATATGATATGAAATTTTATAAAGAAAAATAAACAATTTGAATGTACAGAACGAGGGCTAACCCTGATCGGCGTTAACTTCGCAACTCCCAGTCGTCGTAACCAACTAGATTTCACTTGCTAAACTGATAAGTAGGAGTGTTGGTAACAAGACAAAAAGTAGCAACACTATAAATAGCCTGGCCAGAATGACTGTCACGAAATGTCCGGACTTTTGTCCTCAGGTTAATACCTGACTGCCCAGGCTGTTGGTTGTGCTTTAGGCTAACTGCCCACTCACGTAAAAAACAGCTACAGTTAAGAAGCAAGTAACAGCTTCGGAAAGAAATGATTTTAGCATGACGAACATGATAAACAAAAAAGGCCAACGACGCATTACCACTTGGCATGTTAGAACGCTTTAACTAGATCTGACGACTACAAACGGATACGTATGCAGTATTTTGGAGGTCTGAGCATTTCTAGGAGCTTGGATCACTACCATGTTGCAGCCATGGTTAAAATATGGATATTGAATGCGACACAAAATATGCGAAATAATTTGAAAAATATAAATTCACAAAAGACCACCAAGGCCTTCGCGCAACAGGTATCCCTTTACCTTTAACGACACCAACAGGCCATTAGATCAAGCCCCATTAATGTGCTAATCTTCGGTCACCAGCAATAAAAACATTGTTTAGAATGGGCAAAGAATTTATCGATACATTCGATACTAAAAATAGAATTTAAACAAGGTGACGCATTGTTATATAACTTCATTATAATCATTCCAGAGCAAACACCAGGTGCATAATTCATAAATCGTTTTAACTATTAGCATACTCCGACGATATTGACTCTATTGGTCAGACGCATCGAGATTTCACAGCCACGATTGCTATAGAAAATAAAGCAACAATTATGAGTTTCACGATAAAGAAGGATACAAAACCAAGTAACAGTCAACAAAATGACAAATTGGACAGAAGGGCTATTAAAAATGATTCGGTCGTTGTGTTTTTGTGCAGGTGAATGTCAATAGTTTTTGTTTTGTTTATTTGTACGAAGATAGCAACAAATAGCTGATATGCATGCTTCGGAATTTTATAATCGGTGACGCATTGCAAGCTAATATAAATACCGCAATTTGATCGGTTATATTGACAGACAAGCAAACTATGAGAGCACGTTGAATTTTATTGGTCAATTTTAACAATTTTAATAGTTGGTAGATGTTAATATGTAGAGGACGCAGTAGAGAAAGACCTAGACTTGAGCGGCGCGCACATGAAATCGTCATCAACCAACTTAAAATTATAATGGTATTCTGGTATTCCTTACCTAACATCTGCTGGTATTTTGTAGGCGTGGGTAAAACACTTACAACCCATTACGCATTCCATTTTTTGTTTAAGAAAAATCGGGTACACAATCAAATACAAAACAATTAACAAATTTGACATTTATTACCAGGTGGGTGTTCGGGGATGTGTTGAAAGAAAAATTTGTGGTAGGATTGAATGATAAATTGGTGAAATTATGTTCCATTAGCAAATTGAAAATTTAAAAGGTAAACGTTACAAAGATTCATCTAATTAAGAAGGTATTGCAATCGATTTTCTGTTCAAAACTATCCTAGAATACGTAGGCCAAGAATGAATCATAAAACAAGTTGAGCAACACAAATATCGAATCGGGGATATGAAAACGTGGAGACGAACTAAATATTCTTTTATATTTTTATAGCTAACATTTTTGATGACAGCATTAATCCAGCATCATCGATGCTATTTGCAACGACGCATTCAGCATAACCCATCGGTAAAGATGTTTACATAATTGTTAATAGTATTGTTAATACTCTATTATAGACAATCTTCACAAATTCATAATCGCATCAACTTTACCAAAGGAAAAACTCAATTCGCTACTACAATGCTTGAATTCATTTGTTCAGTAAGTAGTTGTTTGTATATTTACATTCACAATTGCTTTCATATATATTTAGCCTCTTTTATTTCAGTTATTAATTGAAATACCGCAAATAATGGTTCGGGGAGAAAACTACTTTAAGGAATCTAAAATAAAAGATAAAAAAAACCTTCCGATTATAAAAGCCTTGATGAGAACCCCTCTACAAAAGATAAACTCCAGAGATATTCCGTTTTATTAATACTTTTAAAGCTTTTTATTTTTAAAATTAACTTTTTTATTTTGTTTGAAATCATTAATTGCATATCTTTTTTTTTCATAGTAAAAATTTCTTTTGATTTCATCTCCTAATTTTCCAGAATTTTCAATAGAATTATATAATATTATGTTATAAAAAGCATTACGACTTTTATTCGTTTTGAGAATATTTAAATATTAAGTCTTAATTTTGTCACTCAAAATTAGTTTAGAAAACACAACAAAAAGTGTTATAGTTATTTAAAATAAATTTAAAATTAAATAGGTATGTAAACAAAATAGTTATCTGCAAATCATTTGTTTACAATTTATAGCGAATAAATATCATGAAATGTTGTCGTACTCCTAACCTTTTTCTGTTTATTTTTTAGGATCACCTAATTTTTGCTATTGTTTTGTTCTGCTTCTGGGTTCTAAAGAGAATTTAGTTTGGCTTTGGCTTGTTGATAGGTGTTTGCAATCTGATGTTAGAATTTTATTGTTGTTGTTTGCAAAGCTGAACATAAAAAAAAGAAGATTAAATATGTTCGTTGTAATAATCGATATAACAAAGAGAACACTTACATACATTTCAAGATATATTTTAATAGTCGAATACGACTTGGCTATATATATGACCAATACTTGGCTTGCTTTACATGTGCAAAACGAGCGTAGGTTTCGTCGAGCTTTTTACGTTTCCTTGCCGACAATAGATTGTTTACTTTTCTGGGAGGGATAATTATTCAATCGGTTTTCGTTTTTTCCCTTCTTGGTATTAGAAGATTTTCAGCAAAGGTTCTTTTTCAATATCTTGCTCAGAGTATTGTCGAGTTTTTCCTTGTTGCCTCCACAAACGCAGCAACCAACGACACAGACGACAGAATGAACTGAATTCATAGTAGCCATTGTTATCTTAATGTCTATAATTGGTTCTCTACACAGTTAACAAATAATGGAGGAGTGTTAACGTGAACTTTCACTGGTGATATGTATAGCTGTAGTAAACTATAATGAGTTACATAATATAATTCAAGTTGCGAGTACTCGGTGATGTGGTTTGTCTTAGCACCTAGAAATAGAAACATACAAACGTTAGCAAGGAGTACAGACTTTGCATAATTATATAACTCACCAGTTGTATTGATGTTGTTACGTCTCGCGTTTATCGCTAAGGGTAAGATGAACTTACTGTCAAAAGACAAAGAGTGTGCCTTTAACCAAAGTGAATTACCAGTCATTTGAAGATTCACGGGATCGGAGACACCCTTAAACTTAAATGAAAAAGGAAATGTATAAATTGTATTGACATTTTTTTTCAAAGGAGTGGGTGATATGAGGAGTTTTTATGAGATTTGAATTGCAAAATATAGAGCTGTGGGTTTTAGTTGACTGACACGTATTGACGGCGATTAAACAAATGTTGTTTCTTCAATTTATGTACCTACAATCTCACCGTCTTCTACGACAATAAAGCCACTTTAAACACAGTGGACTTAACTGCTCATTGGGCTCAAATAATGTGGAGAAACCATTATATACCAGCCAAGAGATTTGCCTCATTGTCTAGCTATTATTTATTTTAACAACACAAGACTTTTTGAAAATTGAAAACACAAAAATCAATTCAGTTCATCGCTAGAAAATTCCGTGTGAGAAAGGAGTCTGCATTTTTAATGGTAAAATGCTTTATAAATGCTTCACTATAATAACGAATAAATTATAATCGTTGAACTTGCTCCAGTATTTATTAATCAAAACAAATTTGCAAAACAATTTTGCCTATTGCAAAATTCACGAACCGCACAATTTGAAATGTCAAAGAAATTCACCTCGCGTATTTGTTTAAATGGGCGGCCGTCATGAAATTGTTCTTGTTTTTGCAAAATGGCCGCTGACATGTATACACCGGTAGGGATTTGAAGTACACAACTACGTAAACGCGACACGTAAGAAATCGAATGATGAAAGGGAAGACGACGACAGTGGGTTGACTATTTTAAGTTCAAATGTGAAAGTCTAGTTAGCTCCTACATTAGTTTGCTGAATGTTCATTTCTTTTGTAATATTTGTAGATTGTAGTCGTATAATGGAAGTGTTTGAAGTTGCGCTATCCAATATTCGTGGGCTAAGAAGTAATTTCTTCTCTGGGTCAAATTCACACTTGGTAAACATCTTATACACTTCTGCCTGCTATATCGAATCCCCAATTCAGAAAAATAATGGACATTTAACCAACTTGATAATATTTCTGAATCGATAACTAGTATTCTTTCCCGTGTTCCCACCAGCGAAATCATCGTTGCGGGTGATTTTAATGTCCACAATACTAGTTGGTTTCGCCATTCTGGACCAACAACACCTGAAGGTTATTATGCAGAGATCTTTACCCAGCTGAACAACCTAACTCAGCTTGAAGACAAACCAACACGCATTCATGATATTGACAGTCACAACCAACACACTCTAGACCTGTTCCTTACTTCACATCCGGATAAGTATTCAGTCGCGATTTTATCTCCATTAGGAACGTCGGATCATTGTCTGGTGTTAGCTAAATTCTCGTACTCAAAACAACAAGTTCAAAAAAAATACCCTAGAAGAACAATATGGCAATACGAGAGTTCTAATTGGAGCGGACTAAATTCGTTTTTTGGGGTTTTTAACTGGTCTCAATGTTTCCTCAATAGAGACATTAACATCGCTGCTGACATGATAACAGACTTAATCCTGCTTGGGATGAAAAACTTTATTCCAAGTAAATCCATTAGCATCAAACCAAAAGAAGAACATTGGTTCAATCCATATTCGCAGCCAATTCCGACTTACCAGACAGCTCTTCTTCACCACCATCGCTGAGTCCGGTTCAATATTCTTTAGGACCGTTGTGTTTCCGAACCCGTTCAGTGGCTCGATTTCTAAAAGATCTCAAACAAAATAAAGCCTCAGGTCCAGATGGAATTCCTCCCCTTGTTCTGAAGAGGTGTTCTTCCACTCTGGCCAAACCTCTACGCAAACTTTTCCACTTGTCTTACACTGCAGGAATATTTCCAGATAGGTGGAAACTTGCGCATGTTCAGCCAATTCCAAAAAAGGGCGAAAAAACCTCCCGTTCAAACTACCGACCCATAGAGTACGTCAGTACTCTCTAAGGTCATGGAGAGTACAGTCAATTACCACCTCATGAACTATCTAGAAAAAAAACCATCACCTTAGTGACCGTCAGTATGGGTTTCGTCAGCAACGTTCTACAGTTGATTTTATGGTCTATCTAAGCGAAAAATGGAATCGTTGCTTTCACCAATTCGGTGAATGTAGAATTGTTGCTCTGGATATCTCAAAAGCCTTTGATAGAGTGTGGCACAGCGCTCTTATTAATAAGCTTAGGTCTTTTGGTGTCGGTAATACTTTTTTAATTTGGATTACGAGTTTTTTAAGTAACCGATCAATTCAAGTTGTATTAGATGGGTCAACTTCCACCCCCTTTTCAACAAACGCTGGAGTACCCCAAGGCTCAGTCCTCTCACCGACTCTGTTTCTAATTTTTACTAACGACCTTCTCTCTCTGACTTGTAATACTATCCATTCATTCGCGGATGATAGCACTCTTGACTTCGTTTACTCCTTAACGACTCCGCGACAAGATCCCCAAATTGTGGTGTCTCAACGCCAGCGAATGTCAACTGAACTCAACTCTGATCTTGATACAATTATCAATTGGGGTACCAACAACCGGGTTGAATTCAATGCGTCAAAAACCCAGTGCTGTCTCCTATCTCTGAAGCGGGATACAAATGTAGCTAAACTTAACATGGAAGGAGTTGAAGTTGAGGAATCTAATGGCCTGTCTATGCTTGGCATGCATATTAGACCATACCTTCGATGGAACCAGCAAATTATATATGCTGCTAAAGGTGGTGCTAAATGCCTAGGATTTCTCAAACGACGCAAACGCTTTTTCACTCCATCAGATTTAGCTAATATCTATAAAGCTTACATTCGTCTAAGACTTGAATATAACTCGCACATCTGGGCAGGTGCCCGTGCAACATGCTTGAGCCTACTTGACAGAGTCCAGCGTCATGCTATCAAACTTATTGACAACCAATCAGTTTGTAGCGAAATTCATTCTCTCGAACACCATCGGAATGTTGGATGCCTTGCGCTTCTTTACCGCTACTTTCACCATAAATGTTCCGACGAAATATGTAGTTGTATCCCGCTTGTCCGTCTGTTTATTAGAAATACTCGTGCGACTTCTTCGGCACACCCATATTGCATAGAGCCTGTTTTCGGGCGCACACTTAAATTTAGAAGATCATTTCTTAACCACACTTCATGATTATGGAATAGCTTGCCTTCTTCAATATTTCCAGATGACTACAACCTGCAAAGATTCAAAATTAACGCGCATCGTCACCTCACTCTTTTCCCACCTACTCCCAATCTCTAACTATCCTACAAACCTTTTTCCTTCTTTCACTGGGTTTTATAACCTTCAGGGACTGAGTCCTAAGTGTTGAAAAATATTAAAAAAAAAAAAATATTCAGTGTGATGCTTCTTCACATGGTGTCGGTGGAGCGCTTATACAAATGGATGATGAGGGTAATGTGGCATACAGCACAGCTCAAAAGAAATATTCTGTAACTGAGCTTGAATGCCTTGCGGCAGTACTAAGTATACAAAAATTTAGACCGTATATTGATGGGACACATTTCGTTTTGATAACCGACCATGCTAGCCTGAAGTGGTTAATGGGACAAAAAGACCTCAATGGTAGGCTGGCTTGGTGGTCACTGAAATTATAACCTTACGATTTTTAAGATAGAACACCGTAGTGGTAGATTTAATGTTTTCGCAGATGCTTTATCTCGGATGCAGATAGGGGAATTAATGGCTGAAGATAATTATGCAGATGTTGATCTCGAATCTGATGCTTTTTTGAATTCCGATTATCCTTATTTAAAAGTTTTGAACTCTAAATTATTAAAGCGTCTATATTTTCGAAATCATGACGTTAGTTCTGAAAATGAATGTTGGAGACTCTGGTTACCTAAGGCAATGAGGGAAGGTCTCATCCCATCGTACCACTGTCCTCCAAATTCTGCACATTGTGGCATTAATAAATTAGAAGAAAAGTTAAGGCGATTTTACTATTGGCCACAAATGGTTACGGATGCGAGCGCCTACTTCAATAATTGTGAGCCACGAATGCAAACCAGAGTTCCCTCTGTCAGACCATTGCAAGAACAACTCATTGATTTTGTTGGACCATTTCCAATGTCAAAGAATAGAAATATCCATGCTTTATTAATTCTTGATAACTTTTCGAAATAAGTAATTGAGAAACCATTACGAAAAGCAACATCGCAGCTTGTGATAAGAACTCTTCAAGAAAATGTATTCGATGTTTTTGGTGTTCCTGAGAAAATTCTGTCTGATAACGGTTCGCAATTTATATTTAAAGAGTTCAAACGTTTTTCAAGTGCAAATGGAATTAAACATTTGCTTACTGCCTTTTACTGAATTAACATTTCCTGTATGCGCTTCTTTCTGGATTAATTTTATAGACTCGGTCATTTCTTTTGAGTTCGTAGAATCGAAAACACAAGTTAAAATACAAGTGCTTTAAGTGAAAATAATCTTAATTAAGGGAAATAGTTTAAGACAAGTTTTTTTTTAAAGGAAAGTAGTTAACACTTAATAAAGGTAAGCAACAAAATTTGTTCTACAGAATAGTTTGATACTAATTAAGTGAATTCCTAGATAAATTTACCTTAGATATTGATAGCAAATAAGTAACTAATTTATCACAAGAAAGATCACCAGACACGTGCGAAAACATACATTTGATATTAATGAAACATCATGCAACAAGAGTGAACTTAACAAGAACCAAACAACAAAAAGGATAATTCCACTAAACACCCACATGCGAATTTATTTCATCTTACTCCTTATTTTAAATAACGACACATGAACTATACATGCACACAATATATCACAGAAATTGTATTGTACTGTGACTAGTTATCACATATCTTATATAAAACCTAACTACATCTACTTAATTCTACTAAAACTTAGATTTAGTTTAGTTTATATGTATGTAACATATAAACTAAACTAAATCTACAAAATCAACTATTATATATAAAAAAAGAAGAAAACATATCACATAATTGCTAAAGAAAACATTTACTAAAGAAAACATTTTGCGTTTAGGTTAAAAAGAGTGGTTTGTCGTCCTATTTTAAGTTAATATATCATGATTGAAACCACATTTGAGTTATGTGTGAGGTATATGAATAAACATACTACAATGAATAATTGTTAATAACTTCGTATCGGCTCAACTTTTTTTTATTGAACAACTATGAATCTTTCACATTTTTTGTTATAAGGAATTTAGCTTTAAACACCCCAAGCCCTGAGCGAGCCTGATAAAAAAATAAAAGAGAGTACCAATAAGCTAGGTTTCCTATTACTCCGAATCTAACTCTCTTAATAATTCAATAGCTGTGGCCATATATAAGAAAAAAAAAACGAATTTCTTGCAGTTTTAATGCTTTTTTTATAGCAATATGTCCTTATTTGAAGAGCATTTGGATGATGAAAACATTGACTGGAAATGCTGGAATCTCCTGACCATAATTAGAACATCGCATCAACATCATCAGCGCCAAGTCCACGCCTCTCTGGATCTGAAAAAAAAAACAAATTAAAGAATCTTTTCAATCCCAGATTTCAGACGAAATGCGAAAGGCAAATGCGCAGATTGGTAAGGAGGCGGAAGAAAGGCAGGCGGATTTGAGGGCAATTTAAACTTCTACTGAAACTCCACATATATCAGTTGACATTTCTGTTAAAATTGGGCTTTTATGTTGCACTTTAAACGAAGATTTCTCAAATATTTCAGAATCGCTGCAACGACCGGGGCTACCAGGGTTGACGTATAAGAATAGAAATAGAAGTAAAACAAGTAATTTAAAAGAAGTATGAAGTATAATATGTGTATGGAAGGTATTTTTTGTATAGGACGCGTTTATCTGTAGTGAACCAAGGCAAGCAAGACCGTCGAATACCAACCCTTGTAGTTGAAATGATCGATGACATCATCAGTTCTCGGTCGAACTTATACCTATATGGCAGCCATCTTTAAATTTATTATGTTATGCACATCTACTACAATTGCATTATAAAATATACCAATAGCTCCTAAGCAGTGTGGAATCCCCCATTGTTTGAAGCCGTTTAAACATTCGCGGACAGTTGCTTCGTATAGAGGATACTTATTAAGGTATTTTGGTTGCAGTACTTTCCACACGTCATTGCAAAAATCGTTTAATATGGTACAAACGGTAGACTTTCCGACACCAAAAAGATTAGCAATTGTTCTGTATTCTGTGGAAGATCTGGACTTTCTGTTTGTATCTTTTTTTTAACCCTTTTAGCTCAATTCATAATGCATTGAAAGCAGATCGGTCAATGCGAAAATTTTCTCTAAAAAAATGTCATCTGATTTCTGCACTTCCTTTTCCAAAAAAATGGTTTTTTTATCTGTAAATTATACAACAATTGATGGTATTGCTATGAATTTTCGGCTATGTTTTAAGTATGTAGATCCATACATTCGTCCAGAACCTCTTTGGAGTATTGCATTTTAATGTCAAGATCGACAGCATATGAATACGGAACCGAAGTCTTTGCATTCGCTTCCTTTGTTTTTCCCGACGAATATTATAGTTTATATAACTTGCCATTTTATTAGATTTTTTCATATAAAATAAGAATAGCTGTTTGAACGCAATTTATCCCATTTAGTTGACCACAAATTAAGTTAAGCGTGGTAGTGGGCGATTTTCAAAAAAATTGTTCTCGTTTCATTATCCCAGCTCAAAATTTAAGGCCCGAAAACCGGTTATCTACAGACGGACGGACGGGCGGACAGACAGACATGGCTTAATCGACTCAGCAAGCGATTCTGAGTCGATCCATATACTTTGAGGTATACCTAGCTAAATTATTTCACTATGTTACAAACTATGTATCAAAACTAAGATACCCCTATAGAATAGGGTATAAACAGATGAGAAGGCTACAATCCACTGTGTGCATCGTTTTATACCCTATCCCATTCCATCTTTTAAATTAATATCCCTTAAATGCGCGGT
Source organism: Rhingia rostrata (assembly GCA_949824845.1). Classification (NCBI taxonomy): domain Eukaryota; kingdom Metazoa; phylum Arthropoda; class Insecta; order Diptera; family Syrphidae; genus Rhingia; species Rhingia rostrata. Next base: position 38,620,909 of record OX463758.1, on the reverse strand, counting down.
TATGGCAAACAAATATTAATTTTGAAATTGTCGCAGCATATTGTTTAGAAAATAAAATATTTTGATAAGCTATCTGACCAAAATGTTATGATAGTGACATTTTCTATACTTGATCGCTATAAAGCCGACATTTTAAGGATATTTATTTTAAGGATGTGATTGGATAGGGTACTAAATAATCCGCACAGCGGATTGTAGCCATCTCATATTTAATATACCCTATCTGTTACGGCAGCCTTTAACACTACCCTACACAATCAAAAGTAACTTCCCAAACAAAACAAAATTAAATTAAAAAGGCCAAACAACTATGGTTATTTGTTAACATATGTTTATTTATTGAAACAACGTTTTTATAAATAACATAAGTTGCATACCTATTTGAAACAAAATATAACAGGAACATACACTTGACGATTGCCGAAGGCATTACAACAAATTACCGACGGCATTACACAAGCGATACGATCCTTACCTGTTCCACGTCCATGTCCTCATCCACTGGTTCTGCCAGCTACCACACGATTCCCCACATACTCCTACTAACGTACTACTGCTAACACCTTTATCCTTTCCTTTTAACCTGAAGTAGAAAAATAATCCGATTATTAACATCTAACAATACAATAATTATCAATTAAAATACTAACTTACCTAGCACTTTCCCATATAATTTCTTTTCCTTGTAATGTTTTCCAACATCTAGTATCTTCCAACTCGATGCACTCGGCTATAAACAATTAACGACATTAATTAAAAATATGTAACAAAAAAACATCAATCAAAACGATTCAAATTCTTACCTTTGATTTTCATCCACAACGTCGGTTTGATTGATTATTTTTAGTAGGAGTATGCGTTGACGACTTTTTATTTTTGGCAGCTCCTTTTATGTTCCATATTCGTTAACGATATGGACTTTTCACGCATAACTTTTTATGTTTCATATTCGTCAGTGAGAGCGACTCACACCGGCGAATATCGAAATAACATTTATGTGTAGTTTTTTCTTATAACATTTATGAGGGTTACCGGGTGACCGATTTAACGGCGGTACGGAAGGAGTAACGGAGAGCTCCGCAACCGCATCCAAAAGCGAGCCTCCTAAATTAACCCTAGTGTGCCCCAGAGTGCACAGCAAATTCTCAAGAGGGACACAAAAGTGCGTTTATGCCGAGAGTGGATGCTTCGCCACCAAAAGAAAACCAATCCTCCTGCATGTCCAACAAAGTGAAGAAACTCAAGCAAACCCATAAGAGGGCACAAAAAGTGATTCTTTTTATAGATCAATCTAAGTGATTGAATCTAATTTTAATTCAGATTTATTTCTATATAAGTTTAGTGTTAAGGTAGATTCGATTTTTGTTTGTACTTGAATAATTAAGGTCAGGGTATAAAAATTCTGTTTTAGTATTAAGTTGTGCGCGTTCAAGCACTATTGTGGACAAAACCACCGTTCATCCTTCTTTGGTGCTGCCGGCAGGACTTCGAGGGACAAACAACGAGGAGAGTTAACGTGAGTAATTGTTGTTAATTTTTTTTTATATATATTTATATATACTTTGATTGCGACTGTGGAGTGATTAAGGGGCTATTTTGCCAGTCTTTTTTAAGTGTATTGGCAAAGGCATTACAAAATTTTAATTTCCTCTTTCTTTCTCTTTCCGTCTTTTCTTTTTAGAGTCCTTCTTTTCCGTCCGTGGTCAAAGTAGAGTAGCTTTCTTCCTCTTTTTTATTTTTACAATAATCTAGCACGAGACAAAATGTTTGTTGAGCTGGGATGTTTTGGAGAAGGGTCAAGAACTACCCCCGTTTTACGAGTAAAGCCGAGCAATCGCAAGCGTGCCGTGACCTCTCTCCAGCATCGAAGTTGCTCCGTGGCTTATCAAAGTGGAGTGTCTTAACTGCTAGCTGCTACCCAAATAGTTAGGGTCAAGGTCCAAGCTTTTGGTGTGCCGTGACTGGTAGGACTTGAAGCTTTGGTCGTGTTGGAGCATAGCCGAAGAACACCCCAGTTAACCTGGTTTTTGGTGCAACTGAATGCCATCGTGGCGGGGAGATAAAGCAAATGCTTCAGCACTCGATTTAATTCCGAAATACCAGTCGCAATGCAACATGACTCTAGTTAGGACATTACTAGCGTTTACAGGACAGACAAACCAAATGCACCAAATAGATTAGAAAACCTGTCTTGAAGTTTGCACACCACTACGAGTATATAATGTACACAAGCATATAAACATTTTTTCTTCAAACCCAATATTGAACATTTTTAATTCATTTTATTTTCATTATCGTTTTCTTTATTTATTTTATTTTATTTATTTTCTTTTATTAAACATTATTCATTTCTTATATATTTGATTTTTGTAAGTTGTTACATTTTATTACTACATATTTTTATAAACATACATTTTTTTTTTGAAATTAATATTTTGAGTTCAAGGAATAATTTTGAATTTTTTTATTATATTTTATTTGATATTTCGAATTCAAAGTATAGACATTTCATTTTGAATTCATCGTCATCTCTTTTTTTGTTTACTCACTTTTGGTTTTGAAGTTTGTTGATAATGGGAGACTCGAAGAAGACTGCAGGCGCGATCCCTAAGGTCACTTATTTTGTGGCACCATCCAAACCCAAAGGGATGAGGGGCTTAGTAAGAGGTAGCAGAAGTTTAGATGATGCATCAGGAACTAACTCGCTATGGGGTTGGCCAAGCGGAAATCGTCAATGTAGGGGCCAAGATTTTGAACGACATGGTACCGATGAACTGGGAGTTACTGACCTAAAGACGTACTCACACGATTTTATGGGATTCAGCCCAGACGACCAGACAAAAAAACCGAAAAAAAAAAACGATTGACTCGACAGAACTGAAGGTAGCTCCTATTATGGCGGTAATTCAAGAAAAATCGGAGAGTGAGAAAAGAGTCCTTCCAATACAGTACGAGGACTTGTTACAAGACGTAGACAGACAAACTTCAACGAATAAACGCAGACTAATGGAACGTCAATACGCAATGGACAGCATAACAGAAAAAACGCTACGACACAGACAATAGTTATCTTTCGACGACGTAAACTATGACATACGGAAAAAGCATAGCTTGAGGACGAACAAATAACGCAACGAATTCATGAGGTGGTCTCTGGGGTCGTTTAAGAGAACCAAGCGCAGATTATGTCAACTTTTGAAATATGTCAATGAGAAAATCAGTGGCTTGGAAAACTCTTTTGCAGCGCTTGGAGCTCTCCGGTGGTGCTGGTGAGAAAACCTGTTAAGAACGGTCAATGCCTAGATTCGCGTAAGTTAAATTCGGTGACGAAAAAATACTCGTACCCGCTTCCTCACTTAGAAGGTCTTTTGAGTCGTCTTCAAGACACTCGCTTCATCTCAGGCATTGACCTGAAGGACGCATTTTGGCAGATTCCTCAGGAGCCCAAATCAAGAGAGAAGACAGCCGTCACAGTCCCTGGACGACCGTTATATCAGTATACTGTAATGCCGTTCGGACTGTGCAACGCCGCCCAGAGAATGTGTCGGCTTATGGACAAAGCCATTCCCTCTCGTCTGAAAGAGAATGTCTTTGTCTATCGCGATGACCTCTTGGTTTGCTCTCCAGAATTTTGAATCTCATGCTAAATTGCTGCAAGAAGTAGCAAAATGTTTAAGGGAAGCGGGTTTGACTATCAATGTTGAAAAGAGCAAGTCTTGCTACCGAAATTAAGTATCTAGGATACATCGTCGGTGATGGGTGTCTAAGAACCAATCCCGACAAGGTATCGGCGGTCGGGGACTTCATGATAACCAGGACTCTCAAGCAACTCCGTCGATTTCTGGGTATGACGGGGTGGTAAAGAAGGTTCAAACCAAACTATACTTCCTTGTCTGCTCCAATGACACACTGCCTTAAGAAAGGACAGACTTTCTCAATGACCAACGTCGCGCCACACGCGTTTGACAAACTAAAGGCGACTTTGGTGTCCGTACCAATACTCACAAATCCAGATTTTACGAAACGTTTTTACATATAATGTGACGCTTCGACAACTGGTGTAAGAAGTGTGATGTTCCAGATGACCGATAGCATTCATGTCCCAGAAGCTTAATTTCGCACAGCGAGTTTATAGCGTTACGGAACTTGAATGCTACGCGGCCGTTTTGTCGGTAAAGAATGTAAGGGCCTACGTTGAGGGCTCGCCTTTCACTATAATAACCGACCATGCAAGTCTGAAGTGGCTGATGATACAGAAGGGCCTATCTGGTCGGTTGGCCAGATGGAGCTTGAAACTTCAGTGCTTTGACTTCATGATCGAGCATAGGAAAGGTTCCCCAAATGTCGTCCCTGAAACTCTCTCACGCGTTCATATGGAGGAGCTCACCTCTGACACCGAAATTCTGCCGGTTAAAATCAATTCCCCATATTTTTCCTCTGAGGAGTATGAGGAACTGAAGAAAAGCATAACAGAAAATCAAGAAAAACTACCAGACAGTTACGTTTCGGATGGATTTGTATATAAACGAACTGATATTAGGACAGGCGACGCTATACAAGACAACCGAGCATGGAAGCTCTGGATCCCGAAGGAGTTGCGTGGGAGCCTTGTGGAATCAGCACACCACTCACCTGCCTAAGGACACGGACTCACCTGCCTCAGGACACAAGACGTCGGCCAAGCTTCGAAAAAAATACTTCTGGCCAGGCATGGTAACCCATGTCCAAAATTGCTTCAAATCTTGTGAGGTTTGTAAGTGTTGTAAGCCTCTTAACACTATTTCTCGACCGCCGATGGGTCAAAAAGTAATAACAGAGCGGCCTTTCCAGAGACTCTACATAGATTTCCTAGGACCATATCCACGAACAAAAGACGGAAATACGCATATATTTATCGTATTAGACCGTTTCTCTAAGTATGTGTTTATGAAACCAATAAAGAAGGCAACGGCAGTAGAGGTAGTAAAATATCTTGAATAGAGCGTGTTTCACATATTTGGAGTGCCCGAATACATATATTCGGATAATGGCAAACAATTCGTATCTGATTTGTTTGCCAGTTTCTTAGGAAAGTATGGAGTCAAGCATGTTCGTGCCGCGTTCTACTCGCGCCAAGAAAATGCTTCAGAAAGGGTCAACCGATCGGTTTTGGCCAAGATAAGGTCGTACATACCGGAAGATCAAAAAAAGGTGGGACCTGCATGTTAGCGAAGCAGCATTTTCCTTGAGCAGCGTGGTACACGATGCGTTCAAGTTTGAACCGAACTATGCAGTATTCGGCACCCAAATGATTCAACATGCTAAGGCATACGAGGTTTTACGTAACTTAGAATTAGTAAAAGAAATTAATACTGACGTTTTATGTAGAAACGACAAATTAGAGCTAATCAGGAACATAATATTTGACAATCTAAGGCTAGCACATGACAAGGCAACGTGAACATACAACACTAGGATACGAGACATAAAATACAAAGAAGGACAAGTAGTTCACCGACGCAATTTTAAGCAAAGTAGTACACCTGACAACTACAATGCTAAATTAGGACCAACATTTCTCAAACCGGTAATATTAAAGACGAAAGGCAATTCTCTGTATGAAGTAGATAATCGTAACGAGGAGAAGGTAGGCGTATTTCATGCCAAAGACCTTCATAGCTAAGAAAACCCACATACTTGACGCACTCATACTGTCGTTGCTGTACAAATTAAATTAAATTAAGTTTTTTATTCTTAAAATTCTTCTTTATTTTTTGTTTACAAATCAACTGCACTTAATTCTAACATTCAAACAACTTATCACCTATTTATTTTCTTATGCTACGTGCTGGAATGTGGGAATAGGATTGGGAAGGTATCGGGTGCAGACGCCTCGTCGGCAACATGACGTTGGAGCATGATAGCGCATGTGCAGGTACAGAATGTCGGACGTTGCGCGTGCAGGTTTCGGGTATCTTTCTGATAAAAACATAGTTTGTGTTAACACCTCCCTTCTCAAGTTCGAAACGTCCTCGTTCGACCTTAGGTTAAAAGAATGGTATTTGGCTAATTCGTGTGGGCTTTGTTTTTAAACCTTTTCCTTGGGTGTTGCTGATTTCTTGACAAGCAGGTGTCGTATGAGTAATTTTTTCCATCTCAATCTGGATTTCTGGCTCTGGTCCACTGTTGACGTTGATATGAACTGAGCGCCTTTTCCACATAATTTTTGCTATAAAGGCTAGGGCAATCGTGGCTATGATTATTGATAATATGATATTTATTGTTTTTGTGGTATTGTGTTGTGATTCCAGTGTCTTTATATCTTCGGTGTTGCTAGTGTGGAGTTCTTTTATCATTTCCAATGATAGTATTTCCTCAGTGTCCTCCACTGTAGATAATTGGGCAATTGCAGGTAATGGCTTAAATGTGGATATCACGCTATCAGATGTCTAGGTTTTATTTTCGATGGTAATTGTTGCGTTTTGAAATTTTACAATGAACGTGCCAGTTAGTGGCAATGCATTTTCGTTGCTTTGTTGTATTGTGCCATTAAACCGATTGAGGAAAATAATTCCTGGTGATATTTCATCTGTCGTGGGAATGTGTTGATTGCTTATACGAGTGCAATCGGCTTTTATGTTTAGGAGTAGGTTGGGAATACCGGATGTGCTACTAAGATCTAATGTATTATGCTTTCGACATATTGCTAAATTATTGTATGTCTTACAATCTGATTTTAAACCATATATTTTTTTCTGACATTTCAAAATTTGTTCGTAATTTGTTTTACAAAATTTGTTTTTTTTACAGATTTTAATATAGGTTTACTGCAGTCATTTGACTTCCATTATTCCATTACATTACAATGTAAATTATCGAACTTATGTTCGTGGCAACTTTTACTTCAGCAAAATTTAGTGCCTCATCTATATTACCGTAAGGGATATTTTCTCTTTTAATTACTTTTTCGGCTATATTAATTTCTTTAATTGATAAAATGTAGGAATTTATGATTCCTTTATTTGCCCAAAGTATGGCGTATTCTATGTTGACTAATTCTTCCTTTATTAATTTTATTTTTTGTTGAGTAATGGATATAATATTGTTCATGAATGGGTCATGGTTTCTCATCTTCATTAGTACATCATTTGTTTTTTTGTTATTTCATTAATATTATTTTTATTGTTTTTTTAATAAATTATTTATTTTGTTTCTAACAATTCTTAAGTCATCGTGATCAGGACTGCCGGCTACCCATTTCCATGCACTCCCTAGGAAATCAAGTGATCTTCTGGTTTTGTTTTTTGGTTTAAGTCTATTGAGGATGCGCTCTACTTCCGAAAGTTCGTGAGAAAGAAAGGGATATGAAGGGTGGCTCTCATTTATGCCGTGTACTATTGTATTTTTGATGTTTGTAATTATGTTTTCACATGGTTCTAAATCAATGATATGGATCATTTTAAAACTGCCATTTTGGATCATTGCTATCCCGGTTTCTGTCGCCACTAATTCGCTTGATGAATAGTCCAGGGTCTGGATATCGGCCATGGATGTGTACGTGGTTAACAATAGCCTGGTGGAAAGAATTTTATCAATTTCTTATACGCTGTTTATATATAATTCTACCGCTCTGTGTTAGAACAGTGGTATTTCTATTTTCTTTTACTACTTCTGCTTTATATCTATTTGAGAGTTTTGTACCTAAACGTTTGTTCTGTTTTACGTAAATTACCTGTCCTTCTGTGTAGTGTTTGGGTTCTTGTTTTTTCTTATTATGGTATTTTAAGTCGGAGTCTTGTTTTTATCGAAGCTTCTCTATATTTGACTGTCTAGTCCTTTCGTAATCTTCGGCACCGAAGGTAACATTACGGCCAAAGAAAAGATCGACTGGTCTTTTTTGTGTGATTGAATGAATGCTGTGATTGTATTCATTGACCGATCTTTCGATTAGTTCCTCAAAGTTTCGATGAAGGTCGTCATTTTTCAAACATCTCATCATTTCGGCTAGTGTCGAGTGAAAGCGTTCTACTTGCCCATTGGCTTCACTTCGATATGGTGGTGTCGTGTAGACTTTAATTTTCAATTCATCTTTCATCATGAAAAGGATTGAAGATGAATCAAGGGAAGGTTCATTGTCGACGACTATTGACTTAGGTACTCCAAAGAAAAAAAGTATTTCTCTTAAGGGCTTTCTGACATCTTCTACGGCTCTACTTTTTAATATTTTAACCTGTAAGTATTTAGTAAATTTATCTATTGCAGTGAGAACTGATTTTTTTTCCGTAATAAAAATGTCGAGATGAACTGTATGACCTGGGAAAGTCGGTATTGATGTCTCATTGAGTTGTGGTTGATTTGGATGTCTTTCGTATTTATTCTGCTGATCCATATAGGTAGCTTCTAAGTACACCCAACGCCCAAAATATAGCCAACATTTCTTTCTCATTCGTGGCATACATTTCTTCGGTTTTATTGAGTGTTCTAGAAATAAACGTGATAGGCCTGGGGCCCAACTATGTAAATCGATTCTACAATAAAAATGTTCGAATTCGCAAAATTGTAACTCTGTAATTCTATAGCATACGAAAATCGAACAGCTCTAGTGGTGCCAATTATATTTTGCATTTTGTTCGCAAGATTGGTACCCCGTAATTCGAAAGTCAATGTCAAAATCAGACCAATTCGCGCAGTTTTGTTCTAATGGTATTGTGTTGACGAGCAAAGTGCAGGTCGAAGTAAAAGAAATTAAATAAAACAAATTAAGGGAACAAAAAATAAAAAAAATGTAAGTAATGTCAACAAAATAATAAACAATATCTCAAATTTAATTAGATTATGTTTAAAAACAGGGAATCATCAAAAAGTGCAAGTACAAAGGCATCACAATTCGATAGCATTGTACATTTTATGACAAAACACCCTGATTTGTCCAAGGGATACCTCAGAATACCAGAGGCGAGGCAAAAATCTGCTCAACTTTGGACAAATTTAGCAAATGAACTTAACGCTTAAGGTCCACCACAGCGTGGAGTTAAAAAGTGGAAAAAAAACAAAATGTTTTAACATACATACTACATATACACATATTTTTATTTTTATTTTAATTTTCTAAAGGGTTTTGCTGATTTCAAGGTCCATACGAAAGCAAAACTTAGGAAAAACAAAATAAGTCTGTCTGGTACAGGGGGTGGACCACCAAAAATGTCTCATCTCACTCCATTGGAGGAAAAGGTTGTAGATTTGCTGGATTTAAATAAGGCGGTCGATGGGATGATCGGAACTCCAAGCTTTGATTACGATAATAGTTCATCTAATTGTGAAATGTTAGAAGAAAATATTATTGAACACTTCAGTGAAGATGAAGGCAATGAAGAAAATGTAGCTATGAGGACGCAACGCATAACAAAAAAAAGCAAGTGTCACTCTTAGAACAACAAGTGAACCGACAGATGAATTATCACACAAAATCTCTCGATATAATGCAGGAAATAAAGGAAAATGTAAAAGGAATTTTAAAATACAAGAAGAGGAGTTTTGAAATGAAAGAAAAAATGTATAAGCTCCAAAAAGAAAAATTTAAATTGAAGAAAGATAAATTTGACCATAAAAAATTTACCTTTATTGAAACTAACAAAACAAAGATTTCAAAGTTGGAAATTAAAAAGGAGATGTTAAGACTTCGGCAGGAATTTTAGTCAGTTTCTTTAAAAACAAATCAAAACTCCAAAATATTTTAAGTTTCATAAAAAGAACGACTGATTAGCCATTTAAGTACATATAATATGAATTTGTTAAGTTTATTTATTTTTTGTTTTTTAGCTATTAGCAGGAAAATCTTATTGAATAAAAATGTTTATAAAGTGTTAGTTAAACTGTATTATTATTTCTTGTTCTTTTTGCGATGTCTGAATATTCTTCGTTTCGAAAAGTGGGTTGTTAATCTAGGTTGATATCATATGCGATATCTTCTTTCTTTCTTCGATTGTTTACTTTTGTTTTTTTTCCATCACCTTATGTCAGTCAATTATTCGAGACTCTATAGAAATCCGGAAATTTTTTTAGAAAATGGTTGGCAGCACTAACATTCGATTCTACTATTGTACATAGTGCCACTTTAAAGTAGAATCGCAAATGAGCGGAGAGCGCTCGAATAGAATCCAAAGTATAATAGAATTACATAGTTGGGCCCCTGTCGTCTTGCGACAAAACGGCTCCTATTGCAAATTGAGATGCATCCGTTGTGAGTTGAAACACTTTTCCAAAATCGGGGTACGTTAGTATTAGGTCTGATGAAGTTAAGGAATTTTTTTAATTTTTGAAATGCTTCTAAAGCTTTGTTGTTAAGGTGAACTTCCATTTTACTCGATTTTGTTTTGGACGTACGTCCATTTTCCCCTCTTAAAAGAGCGGAGAGCGGTTTTGCCACTTTGGCCTCTTATGAAACGCCGGTAGTAGCCGGAGAGATCGAGGAAGGAACGCAAGTCCTTCAGAGTTTTCGGTGCGGGGAATCCAGACAGGAGAGTTGTACGGAGAATTCGATGGTCTGATAATTCCGTCTTCGAGTAATTGACGGATTTGGTTTTCAACTTCTTCTTTTAAGGGCATGGGGTACGGATCTGAGGTTATGCGAATTTCACCCACAGCTGTCGTTGTGTAGGTCAATTTTTCGTCTGGCTTTGAGAATAACGATGTGCATTCTGTTATAAGTGTGTCGATAGAGTTTTTCTGAGAATTTGGCATGTGGTCTGTTTGTATGTCCAAATTATTTATAGCTTTATAGATTTTTTGTTTTATTTTTATTTTAAGTCCATTTTTTATTTCCATATAGTTTTCCTGAGTGAAAATTACTGCTGACAGTTCCATGAGACTGTCGTCGTGGCCATGTATAGCATCAAAAGATTTAAGTGAAGATAGCAAGTAGAATTTGATTTTAGTGTCTTTTAGACCGAAGAGATTTGTCTCAACATGATGGCTTACTTTAGAGCTACCACCGACTGAGTTAGCATAAAAACATTCCTTATTGGGAATGAGGTTGGAAACTAGAGAGGGTTGGGTATAATTGCGGTTCGATCCCGTATCTATGAGTATTTGTAAAACTTTTCCGCTCTTCGTTTTTACCTCGACGTACGGTAACGAAGAGCTCGCGAATAAATGGATATCCGATAAATCCATGGTATCATCACTGGTTGGTTCGACCATGGTTTCTGATGGTTCCTCGGGTATATAATTTTCAAATGTTTCACTTAATTGACTATTTTCATATTCGAAGGCCTGATTATATTCGGAAAGCTCGTCTGTGTTGACATGAAAGTTGCCTTGTCCTCTTCCTATATTAGGAGTTTGTAGAGGTCTTGATGGGATTGTTCTTGGTACGAAACCAGTGTCCTAATTTGAGCACTTTGTGGCTCGTGCTTTATCTGTGGCCTTGAAGCAAAAAAGGTTTGTGGTTTTGGCGTAAAATTCGGCCTAATGCTATGTTGATTAATAAATTGGTTATTGTTATAATAATGCGGAGTAGACGATTGGTTATTAAATTGCGGGGCGAATGATTGGTTATAAACGGGTGGATGATTCGGGAAACCGTGAGTTGTTTTAGGGAAACTATAGTTTGGTTGAGTATAATAATCTTGTTGCTTAAAGTGTGAAGGGAAAGGTCTCATTAACCCTTGATGCTGCATATTGGGCATTTGCCCGTATGGTTTGGGTGGAGGTTTTGGATTTTTATTAACTGCACCCTGACTATTGTACGCATGGCTTGTTCTGAAACTTTGGTTTTCAAGCCTTAAACACAAGTTCAGAGCGTGGGTTAAATCCAATGGTTCTCGTATACCGAGTAACCTTGGGAGGTCACCTCTTAGACCTCGTATAAAAGTATCTAAAGCTTTGTCCCTATAAGTCTGCGTTAAAAGACGCATAGCCTCTGGACTCGCTTCTATACACGATATTTTATTTAAAATTAATGAGAGATGCATATCAACTCTCTGATAGAATTCCTGAATGGTTCTACCTCCCTGCACGAGAGATACCATTTGGTACTCCAATATGCTGAGATCTCTCTTATCGGCGTAGTGCATAGCCAGGCATCTGGAAATTGATTTCCAATCGAGCGGATGTCGAGCGGTCACCACTAAATTGCCTTAGACAACGGACTACGTCCGGAATTTTGTCCATATCATTGAGTTGATCCCGATGCTCAGGGGCAATACGCTGATCTACGCCAGCGAAATTGTCGCTGTTGTGGTTAATTATTATTTGAACCATTGCAGGGGCTCTAGCTTCTAGAACCTGGTTCACGATTGCTGTAATTACAGCATCTAATGCAGGAGCGGTTGAGGAAAATCAATGAATTGCGAATCCCTACTAAGAGGATGGAGTGAGTCGAAGTTGGCACCCTGATTCACGGTAGGATTGGTATTATTGCCTGATCTTAGGTCTGGCATTTTGAAATATTAATTTATATTATTATTATTTTATGTTTCACAAAATAAAATATTTTCCTTAAGGGTTTTTTTTTTTATATATGGTTCACTTTCTTATAATATGTTTCTTAAGGGGTTTTTGTTACAATTTATACATTTTTTCACTTTCTTATACGTATAATATATTTCTTAAGGGGTTTTATTTAAATTTATATATTTTTTTCACTTACTTATATATATAATATATTTCTTAAGGGGTTTTATTTAAATTTATATATTTTTTTAACTTTCTTATAAATATAATATATCTTTTAAGGGTTTTTATTTTAATTTATATATTTTTATCTCTTAAATATAGAAAATAATTATTCACTATTCTTACAATATGATGACTGGGGTTGTCATCATCGTGGTGAGCGGCTAGCTTGTCTCAGCTTCCCGTTCCTCCTCTCAGTTCAAGCGGCTACTAGGGGGCACTTTGAAATGTTTCTCACTCACGAACACCGCAGAGATTCTTCGCTCGCGTATTAGTCCAGCACTTCACTTATTTTTTTAAGAGAACTGCTTTTATTGGTCCGGCACTTCACTTGTTTTAAAGGGAACTTTTTGCGGGTACTAAAGGGACTACTTTTTACACGAACCGAAACTTGCGGGTCCCTGCTCGGGCGCCAATTAAATTAAATTATGTTTTTTATTCTTAAAAAAATATTTTTTCTTGAGGAGAAGCCTCTTCTTTATTTTATGTTTACAAATCAACTGCACTTAATTCTAACATTCAAACAACTTATCACCTACTTATTTTCTTATGCTACGTGATGGAATGTGGGAATAGGATTGGGAAGGTATCGGGTGCAGACTCCTCGTCGGCAACATGACGCTGGAGCATGATAGCGCATGTGCAGGTACAGAATGTCGGACGTTGCGCGTGCAGGTTTCGGGTATCTTTCTGATAAAAACATAGTTTGTGTTAACATATATACTGTGATATATATGTATTTTGTATTTTTTTTATTTATTTATTACTTTGTGATCGTTTATAGATTCTTTAGTTACCTGTTTATGTTATTTATTTATTTAATATTGTAAAAAAATATCTGTGATATTATTTTATAAAGTAATTATTTATCATTCATTTATTAATTTTATTCTTTATTAATTTATTTATCTTTAGCTGTGATATTAGGTATAATTTAAAAGTAGTTTTACTACGGATACAAAGTGGCACACAATTCTACCCATACAAGTAGAATGGTATATAACCTACCTAGCACTTAGTAAGACCACATGTGATATAAAACCAGTGATACTTTTAAATGAGTCTTAAGATTAGGACACGGAAGTAATTTAGTTAATTAATTTGCCGGTTAGCAATCGTGGTAAACCGATGAGCAACCCAGGGAGTGTGCCCTTGCCACTCGTCGGATAACATAAATTGTAGTGTAGAAGACTTCCTTTTCTTTACGAATCCACAGAACTCACGACCACTCGTAATCTGTTTTCGAGCCTGTTACGGCAGCCTTTAACACCCTACATAAGCAAAAGTAACTTCCCAAACAAAACAAAATTAAATTAACAAGGCCAAACAACTATGGTTATTTGTTCACATATGTTTATTTATTGAAACAACGTATTTATAAATAACATAAGTTGCATACCTATTTGAAACAAAATATAACACGAACAAACACTTGACGATTGCCGACGGCGTTACACAGGCGCCACGATCCTTACCTGTTCTACGTCCATGTCCTCATCCACTGGTTTTGCCAGCTACCACACGATTCCCCACGTACTCCTACTAACGTACTCCTATTAACGTACTCCTACTGCTAACACCTTTATCCTTTCCTTTAAACCTGAAGTAGACAAATAATCCGATTAAGAACATCTAACAATACAATAATTATCAATAAAAATACTAACTTACCTAGCACTTTCCCATATAATTTCTCTTCCTTGTAATGTTTTTCCAACATCCAGTATCTTCCAACTCCATGCACTCGCCTATAAACAATAAACGACATTAATAAAAAATATGTAACAAAAAAAAAAATCAATCAAGACGATTCAAATTCTTACCTTTGATTTTCATCCGACGTTGTGTAAATTATTTAAGCTCGTTTGTAAATAAAACGACTTTTTCCTTTCAGGTTCAATTCATCACTGATTCATTTCTTCATAAATTAATTCTACCTTAAAGTAATTTTATCTTTTTGAACAATGTGCATCGTAAGGGAATAGGTCGGTGCATGGGGTGATTGGATAAAAGGTGCTGATTATGCAGTAATGGTGATATGATTGGATTATGTGTGGGAATGTAGTGTGAGAAAAGCGTGTGTTGGGAGTGGAATGTGCTGGTGGAATGTCCGGTGTCCGGTGTCCGGTTATGCCAAGTTCACTCTGCTGTCTGGTTGATGTGCGCGTGCGTTAACTCCTCCCCCTGTTAAGTTCGACACGTCCTCGTTTCGACTCTTGACTTGTGTTATTATGGAGTCAATTTGGTTTGATGTGACTGCATGTTGTCTGTTGCGTCTAAGGAGCATACAGATTAGTATGCAAACAATTACTGCTATTGGGGAAATTGTGGTCCACCAGAGAATTTTTTGAGCCGATATTTCTTCGTTAAGTGTTTCGATATGATTTGTGTTGTCGATATGAATATGATGCAAATATGGAAGCGATAGTTTCGTTTCGTGCTCTAGGTGCGTTACGGAAATAGCCTTTGGGGGATGCGGTACGACATAAGCGGCTTTCTTCCTTATTCGGTATACGGTGTCGTAAACTTTTATTGAATTTGAAAATGTCATTAGATATGTTCCCTGCACTTCTAACTGAACGTGATCGGTAACAGTTGTCTTCGGTACATCGTTGAGTATTATTACTCCATCATCAATCTCCTGTACGAGAGGTAGGTGGTGTGAGTTTTGGGAGGCGCATAGAGCTGTATTATTATTTAGCAACTGCATGATACATTCCGAGGTTGTAGGTTTGCAAATGTTGACTTCTGACGTATGGACACATTCTTTTAAGGGTTGTATGAATTTTTTGCATTTTGCAGCCTGCTTTATATCTAGCTTAAAAATACTTTCATTATGAACTACAGGATAAATTTCGATAAAATCACAAAAGTTTTCAATTTTAGGAATTTGTAATACATAATTTATTACATCTGAATTTTGAAGTATTTTAATTTTAGCAGCGGAAAGTAAGTTACTTATACTAATCGGACGATATTGAGAATCAATTCAGTGACTTATTTCTAAATTATCTAAGATTAATGGGTTTACTATGTTATTTTTGGCTAATACAATTGATAACGCTATATTATTTAAATGGCTAATTAAAAGATTATTTCTTACAGATAGATATTCCAAAAGTAATAATTCTGACTCTGAAGACTTGCTTATATCGCTGTGTTGTGTAACTATGGCATTGATTTGATTTGTTAATTCATTAATTTTGTCTTGTATTTGAGAATTTATTTTTGTTTGTCTATTACTGTTCTCAATAAGTGTATTTTCTTTCGTTAATAGAAGTTCAAAATTGCTGTGGTCAGGGGTTCCGACTATAAATTTTAGTGTACTCCCAATAAAGTCTATAGATCTTGCGAATCTCCTTGGGACTTCAAGTGTACTAATTATGTGCAATATTTCTTCAGATTGTTGGTTCAGAATATCGTCTCCTTTTTGCAGGGCCGTTATGTGAACGTTTTTGCTTTCGTAAGCAATGGTCCTATAATCAGAGAGGTTTGTGACATGAACAAGATATGAGAATTCGTTGTAGGTGGCTGTTTTTCCTTTAGTACTGCTATGAAGTGTGCATTTGAGTAATCGTGAATTTCGGCTATTGATATCCGAAGGATGAAGAATGACAAACTGAAAATAAAGTATTAACGGAGGTTACTTTTATGGATTTTCTTGCCATCTATCAAAACAGTGGTGCCTAAATCTTTTTCAATTACTTTTTCAATAAAGATTTTTCAAATTTGTTTCCTAAGCGCCTATTTCTTCGGACGAAAACTATTTCGCCAGGCTGGTAGATATATTTTGGTTTCGTCCAAGCGTTTTTTCTTGAGCAATTGTTAGCTTTTTTCTTATGAGCTCTAGCTTTTCTGCTTGATAATCGTGCATTATATCGGTTGGTTTTGCGTTCGTAATGGTGTGGATCGTATTATTATATTTATGTGTTGCTAAAAGCACAAGATCTACTGTGTCATTTATTTGTTGTTGCGATTTTATACAACGTGCAATTTCTAAAAGCGTAGATTGGAATCGCTCAATTTGGCCATTACTTTCACTATCGAGTGTCGGGACGAAAAATTGCTCAATGGAAAAGTGGTCTCTGAGGAGCGTTGTAATAATACCTGATTTAAACGCTTTTTCATTATCGGAAACTAATATTTTTGGACTTTTGAATTTTCTTAATATTTGAAGCAATGCCTCCTTTATGTCAATGGAAGAACGAGAAGCTATAGGTATTACTATTACGAATTTGGAAAATTTATCAATGCACGTTAGGAAATGCTGTTTATCTGTAATAAAGATATTGATATGAAAAATTTCTCCCGGGACGCTAGGCAACGGTGTTGCACCTATCTCTGGTTTAGGAGGTTTTCTTTGGTATTTGTTTTCCAAACATATTTTACAATTCATAATAATAGTTTTGAGCATCTTCTTAATATCGGGAAAGTAGTAGTCATTAAGAATTTGCTGAAAGTTTTCTTGAAGGGATCGATGAGCACGATTATGTTCCGTTGTAACTGTCTCTAATTGGTCATCTTTGTTTAAGAGATCAATAACTAGTTTTTCAGTGTGAACAAATTTAACGCTTGGAAAATTTAGCATTAGAGTATTTTGAACTTGGGCCAGAGTTGGAAGATCGCAGTGAACTGCGTTCACCACATTGGGATTTACACATTCTCAAAGATATTGCATTAGTACGGAATCAGTACTAAAGCTTATTGTATGTCGGATATATTTCTGAAATAAAATTTTTGTACTCTTATGATTATGGTCAGATCTGGATATTACAAGTTGGTTTCTTAATTGGTTGACAGGGAACTTTATTGTTTTAATTGTTCTTGTTGATGAAATTTCGCTATGTACTGTTTCCGTTTTTGTATTTGATTTAGATAAAGTATGAATAAATTGTCTTGAAAGCGCATCTGCAACTTTATTTTCTTTACCGGGCTTATAATGGAATTTAGGCGAGAATTCCTCAATAAAAGCACGCCATCTTTTGATTTTTGAATTTGGATTTTTGTCCGAAATTGCAAATGTAAGGGGTTGGTGGGTGATCTGTATATATGTGTATGTCTTTGGTACCGTATAAGTAATGTCCGAGATTCTGTAATGTCCACACTATTGCCAAAAGTTCGCGCTCATTGGTGGCGTAATTTTCTTCCGTTTTTAAAGCGTTCGGGAAATCATGGTAATAGGTTTGCCATTCTGGGAGAGTACTGCTCCTAATGCAGATGAAGAGGCATCGGTTGTTAACTCAAAGGGCTTCTTATAATCTGGATATTAAAGTAAAACGTCTTCTGAAGCAAAAAATTTTTTCAGTTTTTCAAATGCCTGCAAGGCCTCTGTATCAAGTTTTATCTTTATATTTTTTGAACGGTTAGTCCCTACGTGACCATTTTCTCCGCGTAAGAATTTTGTCAAAGGCTTAGCTATTCTTGCATAGTCCATTATAAACCTACGATAATATCCTGATAATCCCAAAAACGAACGTAATGCTCGAAGTGTCTCTGGTGTTTTATAATTTAAAATGTCCTGAACTTTGTCGGGGCAAGTCT